>JAMPIV010004850.1:0-137188 GCA_024509875.1 Oreohelix idahoensis | reverse complement strand
GCACACTTTATTTGCCAAAATAGGACATTGGAATTGGCTTGCAACATAGATCAAACAGCATTCCTCAAGACTCCCTTCTATTTTTCATTTTCCACATAAACTGTCCGAGTGAGGTTTTTAATGAATTTTCTAAATTAACCACATTTTTCTTGTAAAAAGACAGGGTTGGAATACTTAAAAAATCACTGATCTAAAAGTTACAGTTGATAACTTTTAAAATTAGGCAGGGGACAAGCCACTATAGTATGTGATTAAAGTATACACATGTTTTTAAGCCTTTAGCTGTACAACTTTTTGAGATAATCCTGGACACTGATGTACATCAAAATTGCTGAAAAACAATATCGTTAGAAATAAGCAAAATATCAGGGAAAACATTCTGTAAAATTGTCATACTCCACATTACGAATCCAGCACAACTGAATATCCATTATATTGGTTGGTATTCTTATAAAATCCAGGAAAGATTTTCTTCTGTCGTACCTGTATTAAGCTTTTTTTTTCATTTCACTTGGAGCCTTAGGGCAGCAGAGACTCCGTGCAGCGTCAAAACACAGAAAATCCATTGAAAGCAGTATTTCCCAAAAGATAGACCAAGATTTTCAAAAATTTTCCTCTTCCTCCCCAAGTTTTTCCCCTTCTTTGAACAACTAATCAAAGCATCTCTATAACTGTATGTTTTAATCTGTCTCTTCCTACAAATGCAGCTTCTGGTACCATAATGTTTCCTCGCTTAAGATTGTGGATAGACTCATTAGAGTTCTTGTCGTTCATCCATGGAGACATTTTGACAACAAGAAGTCTGAAGACAATTCATCAAAGACAGGCTGAATGCTCTTTAATGACAAATTTAGGCCAGCCTGTTTTTGTTAGCCTTGTTTATATCCTTTGGGCACCAATCTCCACAATCTTCATGATCTCCAGCACGGGTGCTTGAGAATGGCCATTATGCTTTTTTGTCATATTGGAAATTGGAAACCAATATTTCCTCTTATTGCGGCACCCGTAATGACCTTGTATTCTCATAATAGCACTCTTTGTTAATCTTCCCAAAAATTTCCAATACCTTTATACTTTTTTTCCCCCCATCTTCTTCGTACTGCTTGCCTTTACATTCTGCAACTTTATCAAAGGAGACGTCGTCCCATTCGTTTTCTCTGAACATGGCCGCAGCATTCTAATTTTTTGATTTGAAGTCCCGGATACATTTTGTGGCTTTGCCTCGGCTAACAGCTTTAAAACTTTTGAATACCCAATCTCCAAGATATTTTTACATACTTCAAACCATGTTTTTCCTCAGATCTTCTAAAAATATTAATCATATCCATTTGATTACCATCAGACCAGAGGCCCCTCATGATTTTTTTGGCATGATTTATGAATCTGTCATCCACACTTCAAATTCTTCATCTGTTTTGTATTTCATTCTAGCCTTACTGCAAGCATCACAGTAATTGGACAAAATTTCTACATCAATCAATTTTTGCTGCTCTCACTGGGTTCACAGATAGAACTGTTGCTATGCCATTTTTACTTGAGAAGCCTCGCCGTTGCCAGGGTGCCATCACATGACACAGTAACATTCATTTGTTCTTGAACATTGATTTTAATTCGTTCGACAGCAGAACCTGACAATACTTTCTTCTGCACATCTTTTTGTTACATGCAAAACTTTTCCTTTTTTCAACCCCTCTCACTGTGTGTTGTCTGATGCTACTGGTGGAGGCAATATTCCATAATTGTCAGAAAAAACGTTACTTTTTTCTTTGTTTTATTCCTATGCTAAACATTGACCATCTGGAATCTTAAATTTAATATTTTCAGCAGATGAAGATAGTTGAAAAACTGTCACAAACAAACATATACAAGTGAAAAGTAAATGAACTTGGACCAGGGCCAAAGTGAGTATCATTCACCTGTGTATAAAAGACACTCTGTAAACTGGTTCTGCTCACTGTTTGTAGTGACAGGTGATGTCAAACACTTTGGACAGGGGAACTGTTTAACAAAATCCAAGACGTTTTCAATGCTGATAATTCTGTATCCTTCAATAGTTTCAGGATCAGTGTGGGTTTCACAGCTGTAGTTTAAACACTATTTAATTTGCAGAATGATGCGATGAGTTTAGAGTTTTTACGTTCATCTGGCTGAGAATGACAGTTTGACGATAGGCCTAGGCTTATTTCGTTTGTTCTGACCACGTGGCCAGTGACTTTCGGTTGTTTAAGAGAACCAGAATATCTGTTACCATCTAATTTTCCTCTTAATGGGCCTAATCCTTCCTTCTTTTAATACCTGATGCTGTTGATTTTATTACACAATCCATTTTATTAAATAAGAAATCACTATAAATTTCACAGTAATCGCTAATTCTGCTTCACAATGACACAGGAAGTGAATACGAAGTAAATAAATCAGCCAGCCAAGCCCCAATGAAAGCTTGATTCTGATTGGTTGAAGCTGGCGATTTTGTGACAACTCATCATGAGAAGTTTTCAGCCAATGAAAATGTTATTTATGTTAAGGTTCATAACTGTTAAAAAATTTAATCTAATGCCCTGGCTGGACTAAATACCGAAAAAATTATTAAAATATGTTAATAAATAAAAAAGTTATAACAAAATAAATTTTTTGCATATATAATTAGCTGATTTGTGGCTGAACATACGTATTTGAAAAATTAATTTAAAATATTTGTAAGCTGAAAACTGCAATAAAAAACATAGTGTTAGGTAGAAAAATGGTGACACTAAACTGTAGCATCAATATTGTAAAAATGATAATTTTTAAACAAAATGCCAAAATATGGGTGAAACCTCCCCTTAATAACGTATATTCCTTGTAGCATACAGAAGCGTTCGTCAAGATTAATCCTTAATTACCAAACCTCATCAATACAGTATTAATCATATGCCAAGAGTATTCCTCCTCTTGTACAAACCACATCCATTTAGAAAGGTGAACACTTCGCAATATGTTCCCAATGGAACTTACAAGAAAACACAGCGGCCACAAAGCTCAAGGTTTTTTCTTAACACCTTGGCCATACACATTATAAACATCTCTTTTTTCTCATTTTCCGGTGCGCTTCATTTTCAATATTCCAAATAGTGCCGCATTTATCAGCACTGACTCAAACTCAATAAATCCAACATGTGGTGTGCATGGGCAGACACCACATATTACCCCCCTTGCGCGCTACTGGAAACTGCAGGTTTCCAGGCCATCATTAACTATACTTAACTATAATGATAAAAAGGAAAATCAAATTCAAGCAATGAGTGAAATGATATCACGATGAGGGAAATGCAGTTAAAATATGTGGCAACAACTTGTGAGCAACATATTAATGCTACGAAAATATCGCTATATAATCTACCTATCAATTGATTATGAACATAAATAATGTTTGTTGTCACTTCCTGTACCCAGGACAGTTACGTATTTCAATGTATTACTCTCGACAGAGTATCAGAGATTACATTATTATGTCCTTCTATATGGACGATATCAAAGTCATACGCTTGCAACTGCAATGCGAATCTCGTAAGTCTTGCACTTGGTGATTTACAGGTTTGGAGATATGTTAACGCTCTCTGATCTGTCATTATAGTAAAATGCGTACCTACCACATACTTTTGAAGTTTATTCAAAGTCCATACTATACCCAAAAGTTCTCTGTCGAAAATAGAGTATTTAGATTCGGCTTCCGACAGTTTCCTACTCAAGTAGTAAATCGGATGAAACTTGCCATCAAAACTTTGTCCCAAACACCCGCCTATTGCATGGAGCGAAGCATCTGTTACAACAGTAAATGATCTTTTTAAATCTGGCAGTCTTAATATAGGATACTGTGAAAAATGAGTCTTAATGTTTTGTAATGCATGGTTACATTGTTCTGTCCAAACTACTTTGTTAGGCATACCTCTTTTAGTTAGATCAGATAAGACAGCAGTCAAAGACAAGAACCTTGGAATAAACTTGTGGTAAAAATTCACCAATCCTAATAGACTCCGTACTTGCTTCTTTGTAGTTGGAATTGTAAGATCAAGTATGCGTTTTAAATTAGATTCATCAGGCTGTATTACATGTCTGCCAATTTTGTGTCCTAGAAATGAAATTTCATTGAATCCAATTTCTATTTTGGATGGACGGGCTGTGAGATTGTGTATTCTTAGTGTCAGGAGTAAAGATTGTATACCATCTACATGCTCTTCCCATGTGTCATGAAACATGCAAATATCATCTATATAAGATATTAGGTCAGAACGGTTCCCAAATACTCGACGCATCATCCGTACAAAAGTTGCAGGTGCATTTTTGAGCCCAAAACACATGACATTGTATTGGAACAAACCCTTCGCTGTTGCAAATGCCGTCAACGGTTTACATTCTTCGGTCAAAGGGATCTGCCAATACCCTTTTGATAAATCGAATTTGCTAAAGAAAGTAGCAGAAGCTAAATGAGGTAGCAAGTCCTCCAGCACAGGCATTGGTTCAGAATCTGATATCGTGACTTTATTTAGTCGACGGAAATCAATGCATATACGAATGGATTTGTCTTTCTTCCGTACTGCCACCATCGGAAAACAAAATGGAGAATCTGATGGAGAGATTATCCCCATTTTCAACATATTGTCGACCTCGCTGTCAACCTGCTCTCTGATATGCAAAGGAATTGCATACGGTCGTAACTTAATAGGAGTGGGATCCGATAATTTTATTTCGTGAGACATAATGTTAGTTCGTCCAGGCAGATCAGATAATACATCTTCAAAAGATTTCAATAGATTGAGAATCTGATTCTTCTGATCTGAAGGTAAATCGTTACAAATGATTACATCCTTCCAAGTTTCAGAGGCTTGGATAGGTACCACAGGAAAATCAAGAGGTACATCCGCGAAACTAGTTGCTACTTCATCAACTAAAGCAATAGATGCCAGATGCGGAGATTGATTTGTGATAGATTCCCAAATATGTTTGAGTGGAAGAGGTCGAGAAATGTACGGTTGTAACATGTTAGTGTGGAATGTTTTTCTTTTACCCCTAATGTCGATGATGTAATCTACGTCGGTTTTCTTACCCACAACTTTAAAAGGACCTTGCCACGTAACCAACAAATGATCACCTTTAAGTGGCAAGAGAACAAAAACTTCATCGTTAATCGATAATGATGTTAATCTTCTATCACGATTAATACGCGACCGAGTCTTATATTTTGCTAATTCTGATGCTTCAGTCGCGATTTCACATGCGTCCACAATGCATTGGCGTAGATCTGTGACATATTGGTGACTAGATTTCGTAATCGTATTATCATCATTTGTTATCACCAAATCATGTAAGATAGACATTGGTCCTCTTGGATTAGCCCCGAAAACTAATTGAAATGGTGAGAATCCGGTTTGACGATTAGGAACTTCTCTATACGCAAAGAGAACCGCTGGTATCAACCGGTCCCAATCATGGGGAAACATTGTTGTTACTTTGCCCAACATCTGTTTTAATGTAGAATTCCAGCGTTCTACAACTCCGTTTGATTGCGGATTTAATCTGGCACTCAATGTATGACGGATGTGAAGCACATCACAAATTTCCGAGAACATACCTGAAGTGAATTGCGTGCCATGATCTGACAGAAGCTCTTCAGGAAATCCGATACGTGAAAATATCGATAATAATGCATCAGTCACCGACATTGTTGTTATGGACTTAACAGGTATGGCTTCAGGCCATCTGGTGCATAGATCGATACACGTTAAGATGAAGCGGAATCCTCTGGATGATAACACCGGAAGAGGCCCGATTATGTCGACAGCCATCTTATAAAAAGGACGCACAGAGATATCTGTGGTCTGTAGGGGTGCAAACTGATGCGCACCCTTCCGTGCAACTCCCTGACAAACAGTGCATGATTTACAAAACGTTGCGACGTCCTTATGAACCCTGGCCAAAAAAAAATGTGCCATCAATCTATAAGCTGTGCGGGCAATCCCCATATGACCCGCAAAAGGAACATCATGTGCATTAGATAAAACTAGTGATCGAAATGACGTAGGTACTACAATTTGTCTGAGTACTGAAGAATAATTGTCAAAACAACGTATCAAAATATTGTCATGAAATTGATACCAATGTCTGGCATTATTTGTCTGTGTAATAGTTTTAGCCGTAGCTAAAGTGAATAAACGTCCCAAAGAAGAGTCATCTTTTTGTTGGTTAATGAATGCATTTTTATCTATGTAATGACTTGTTGTCATGTGTGGGATATTATTGCTATCATTAAGTTCATTTGCTTCTGCAACCAACTGTGCTCTAGTAGTCACAGCATTGGATAAAGAAAGATATTCTCTTTCCCATGCAGAAATTTCATCAGTAGAACATTCTTTTATACCCTTTATGTTTCCCAAAATCAAGTCACAGCAAGGCTGGTTGAGAACACATACACGAACTTTCCCAGTAAAGAATGGCGTGGTAATTGTTACGTCGGCCATGGGATATACCTCTACCGTGCCTCCGAAAGTTATGCATTTCACTGACGTTCCAGTGAAACACGACGGAGGGATTAACGACCTTCTTATCCCGACAGTTGTGCAACCCGTGTCCCTTAAAATTTTAATTGGAGTGTTAAACAAAAACCCATTATGTAAAGTGAGAGTACCAACACCGTCATAAGATGACAACACTGGTAAGACATGTCCACATTTAAGCCGTGGTGTAGCTCCAGGTTGAAATAACATCTTACATTCTGTACAATTATTAGAATTTTCTAAATCAACGTTACACGCATTGGCGTGATTATTGGTTGAATGAATATCATTACTGACATTTCTATCTACCGTCTGACAAGCATTGGCTTGTGAGCGTGCTCTATTATGACTTCTAACGAAGTGAGATCTTCTGCGATCTGAAAAAAATTGTCTGAATGAGAATGTCCATTGTTGTCCCTGTCATAATGGCCACCCCGCGGTGACAAATTATGATTGTCAGTATATTTGTTGTGTGAATACTGGTTATTTCGATACCATTGGTTATTGTTATAATTGTTGAAATTATGCCTGTCTCTACCCCGTGAAGGTGAGCGATTATGGTAAAAATTAAATTTACCCCTATAGGATGTGTGGTTATTTTCTCTATGATTATATCGTCTATCTAAACTACGAGTGCGCGATCTCCCGTGCGTCGCAGCACACGCAGTAGATGAGTCCAAGACTTTTGCTCTGCTCAATGACAAGTTTGGATGAGCAACGGAAAATTGTTGACCTAATTTTTCCATTTCCTCGATACTAGTCGGATTACGTTCTTGTAAGAATGATACAATATCCTGGTTTACCGAAGAAACAATTTTATCTCTTAATAAGAGATCACATAATCCTTCAAAAGTTTTAGGGATAGAAGCCTGTTCAACCCATCTTTGGAGACATAGTTTTATGGAGGAAACAAAATCCTCAAAATTTTTACCCTCTACCGGCAACATGGATCGAAACTTTTGTCTATAGCCTTCCTGATCCAGACCATATCTGCGTATAAATGCTGCCTTTACGACCTGAAAAATCATGTCTTTTATCTTGGTCTATACCCAGATAGACCCCAACTGCATCACCTGTGAGGAGACCCGAAAAAACACCAGACCACGAATCTTTATCAATATTTAAGCAAGAGACTCTTTCCTGAAATCTTAATAAATAAAAACTTATATCGTCGTGAGGAGGAGAAAAGGGTGGTAGTCTTAAATTAAAATTAGGGGTTGTGATTGCCTTCTTCGATGAACCATTACTATCAGAATCATGGGAAACATGATGTTGTTGAAAACGAAGTTTCTCAACCTCAAAAGCTTCCTCCCTTTCAAATTTTGCCTCCTCGGCAGCAATTTCAGCTAAACGAATTGCCTTTTCATGTTCCATTTTCTCTCGTTCCGCAGCGATTTCTGCCATACGAATTCTTTCTTCCTTATTTGCTTTTTCTTGCGCCATAGAAAATTCCCTTTCTTCTCTTTCTTTTCTCTCATTTCTTTCTCTTTCTTCTTTTGCCTCTGCTTTTTTCATATGCAGTCAAAGCAAATTTTTTTAAAATATCACCTTCCATACTCAGTGCCTTTCTTGTTTAATAAAATAGTCAAGTAGTCGCCATAGTATACTAAGAAGTATAACCAATAAATCAATATCTATGTTATCCATGCCTTATTAGTCCAATCACACTATGGGATAGTGTGTCTGGATTGGTGTAGTCACAATGAAATATATATAAATATATATATATATATATATAATATATATATATATATATATTATATAATATAATATATTATTATATATGCACAACTCACTTAGACGTGATATAATTATCGTGTATGATTATGCTTATTGTTATCCACAAGAATTGTAGGATATATAACAAGCAATATTATTGTATTATAGTTGATCAATAAATAATGAATCATATGTATGCTGCAAAGGAAAATTATCACATGCCATGAATAACGAAAGACATGGATGGAAACAAAATAAGGAAACGACAAAATTGTAAATAGTCAAAAATTCTAAGACAAAAAAAATTAAAGTTTCCACCAGTAGTAAACGAGACAAAACGACAAATCACTTTTACCATTAATGTAAATTTTACAAAAGATAGCCAGGAAAGACTCACGCCAGACTAAATTTCCAAACAAAATTGAAATTTAAAAAAATACGACAAATCACAGCACAGCTAACACGCATGAAAGCCTTAATTTCAAACAGAGCGGTAATCACGACAGCACTAAATGCTGAATCCCTGAAAGAAATTAATGCAATCAACCTATAGAAATACGACACTGAAACGTAAAATGCCTCCTAAACAGTCGCCCGCAAGAGACAAAGAAAAGAAACATATAACACAAAAGAAGCGAGATTTGCCCAACAATGATAGGACCAACAACCATGACGTTACAAAAACATCAATTATCTGAATCGACCATGAGTATCCACTCCACGATGTAACTCCAATGCATCGTTCTACGCAATATCACATTGAATCGTTCACTAATTATTCAGTTAACTAGGACTCTTGGACATGAATTCAACGTCGAAAATGTCCGACCTTCACTCGTGTGAGACACATTGCAGAGATAGTGTCAATATATAATGATAGAGACGAAATGTTAATTTCCAACGAGTGACCGAATAAACTGATGAGGTGACCTTATCAATGTCCTAATGGTTTGATCTAGTACTTCCGAGTCCACTTGTCCAGCGAAACGACCTCCTCGTAAAATCCCAGATTCATATTTCTCCCGTGAAGATATTCGTCAGATTGGTATAGCATCCCTCTCATGGTAAATAAGCGTGAACGATTTCGTCATGGATATAATGTTTTTTTCTGATCCTCAAGTAAGGTACCAGGTCTGGGCATGACCTAGTATACGAATATTGTAAATTTCATGTCTGCACAAAGTTGCATTCCAACAGCTGTCTCTGCATAAAATGTTCATTGTTGAACAGCGATATATTGATCAAACTTCCCGATATTGTCCCAACAAAGGACTCTGTCTGCCAATAACTTGAGCAACCTTCAAATGACCTTCAAATCCAACGGACGACAGCCTCCCATATCTGTGGTGGGGCGCTGTTTGAATATATTGTGGGTTCGTTTTTATTATTTCAGATAAATTGCTACCCCTGTCCACAGTTCAAGTATATGTTGATTATGTTAATGTATATTTGATTTACTCCTGCTGTTGTTTCATAATAATGCTCGTTATTCTGTTACGTCCAGGGTGACCCAACGATTATAGTTTTATTCCATACTCAACAACATACATGTGGGTTCTTTAACTGACCCAATCACCAATGACGAACTAAAACAGTCTTCCTTTTTAACGAACTCAACATCCTTTAATAACGTATATTCCTTGTAGCATACAGAAGCGTTCGTCAAGATTAATCCTTAATTACCAAACCTCATCAATACAGTATTAATCATATGCCAAGAGTATTCCTCCTCTTGTACAAACCACATCCATTTAGAAAGGTGAACACTTCGCAATATGTTCCCAATGGAACTTACAAGAAAACACAGCAGCCACAAAGCTCAAGGTTTTTTCTTAACACCTTGGCCATACACATTATAAACATCTCTTTTTTCTCATTTTCCGGTGCGCTTCATTTTCAATATTCCAAATAGTGCCGCATTTATCAGCACTGACTCAAACTCAATAAATCCAACATGTGGTGTGCATGGGCAGACACCACAAAGCTAACACTGAAGATGGATAAAAATATCAACTTATCTGATAACTTGTGTAGTTCGAAGGATGTCTTCACTGTGTCTCGTCCTAAAAAGGACGTATCAAGCTTGTGTGGTTTGAGGTAAGCAAAAATGCGTGTTACCCCTGTAGTAGACGGAAGTGGAATGGGAAATCACCTTTAAACAGCCTATTAGGAACATTACCATTTTTCCTTACAGGATGGAAATAAGCAAATTGACTCTACTGGAAATCACCTTTAAACAGTAGAGTCAGTTTGCTTATTTCCATCCTGTAAAGAAAAATGGTAATGTTCCTAACAGGCGTGAGTACACCTCATTTGAAGCACTGTTTCATGAGACGAAAAGTCCTCAGCACAGGCGATTTGAGTGTAAACATGTATGTTTAGCATGCTGTTGATATGTAGAGCTGTGGTTTACACGGAAGACGGAGTGTCTTTAATGCAACGGGACAATACGTCTGCAACCACACTAATATTCCCCTTGATAGCTCTAATTGAATAGTCCTAGGGCTGCAGGGCAAGGCTGGCCCTAGCTGCCTTTGGATTAGTAAAACGAGCAATCTGTAGGTAACCCAGGGCTCGTTGATCTGTCTCCAGCGTAAAATTAGCGCCCAGCAAATATCGCTGTAACTTTTTGAAGCAGAACATAATCGCCAGTAACTCGCGTTCCACTATAGGATACTTTTGTTCTGTACTGGTGAGTTTTCTGCTTACGTAGATGATTGGGTGCATCTGTCCTTGATATTCTTGCATCAATACGCCACCTATTCCGACATCGCTGGCATCGACCCTGAGATTGAAAGGTAGGTGAATGTCAGGTAAACGTAGTATAGGCGATTTGGAAAATGCACATTCAATCACATTTAAAGAATCATTACAGACATGGGACCACACTACCTTCTTTGCCGCGTCCTTCTTCAGCAACGCGGACAGCACTGAGGTAAATCACTGAAATTATGCAGGAATCTTCTGTAGAAGTTAATCAAGACTAACAAGCTTCTAACTTGTTTCTTAGTACATGGAATGTCTAAGTTTAAAATGTTGGAGTGTAACGTGCAGTCTTTGATATCTTACAATATTATACATTGGTATACTTGTTATGTTCGCAAATATTTTGTAAACAAAATAGATACTTTTTAGTGCTTAAGGAAAAGTCATTATTGAGTTACTTCCCTTGAAAGTTGTGTCGTCTCTTTCGATCGAACTCCGCGGATGAATCCAGTTTTACTGCGATTTATTCTTTGTTTGGGTAGTAATAGATTGTTCTTGCTTCAGAATATCTATGGCCTGAATTTATGTGTATTGTTTGATTGAGTAGGACGAGTCTGTCTTATATCTGTATATCTTTACATATCTAAGTCGAACTATATGTTCTTTTGTCTCTAGAGAGGTCAAAGACTGTTCGGCGGATGTGTCGCGAGAGAGGGGTGATTTGGCTTCGCCCTGATGGGCTGTGTTTTTCTATGTCGGCTTGTCGCCGGAAAAAGTGATCTCTATATTTATGGGGAAAGTGATAGTCGTCTAGACCTATCGTGTATGCTTTACCCCAGTGTTCATTCTTATTGCCAAGGAATGGCAGAATCATATTTCTGATACCAAGGTAATGAAAGATACTCTTTTGAACTCTCGTACGAAGCCACCGTTTTTCGATAGGTACGATTTGTACGTCTGAGAGGATACATTTAACTAGATGAAAAACGACTCTGATTCCTAGCAGCACTATATCCTGTAGAATGCAGTCAATTGTTCATGATAAAATCTACAGAGCAATGAAATGTTTAATGAATGACTAACTTTAAGACAGATTCATTATCTGTATCCAAACGTGAGTGACAGCTCACGAGAGAAGCCATCTTGTAACCAAACATTTAGTGACTTTCAAGAAGAGAAAAGGGATGCCCGTATTATCGCTTGATTAGTCCAGAGATCACTGCTACACATGAGAACCCATTGCTAGCGGTTCAATATGAGTATATGGAAAAATCTGTGCTGGACATTATGTTAAGGAATCTTCGCTAGACGAGGCTAGGTCTAGAAGCCATCTTGGATATTGTTTATAATCTGACGTGCTTTGTCAGTAAACTCAGTTGATATATATATATATATATATATATATATATATATATATATATATATATATATATATATATATATATATATATGGGCAATACTGAGTGCTTGGCTACTGACAGTCCATTATATTATTATTCTACATGAGTGCCCATGTAACATTGCAAGACCATTTATCCACTGTACCATGATGTATGATGCCAACCTGTGATTTGTCACTATCTGTGCTGTCGAGTGTGTACGTCCAATTAAACTGTAGTAAAGGTACACAGTCGTTGGTGTCGATGACTTCCAGCCATACATGAGTGTGAGAAAAGAACATTTGTCAACACCACAAACTCTTCTTATCATTCGCATATTATACACTCAATCTATGTCTACACACCACTGCGTAGGTCAAGTTGACATTCCATACTCAAACCACGAGCAACACAACAACACAGTATTTAACTCTGGTGATGTTCGAGTGAGCTTCAGATTTTTCAGCATGTCTCTTGCTCAGGGCAAGGGTCTTGTATTAAAAGAGTTTATCAACTGATGATGACGTCTGTCTCCCAAAAAAGAGGACTTTATCAACTGGTGGACCAGCTTTCTGGGTTTGACCTCGCAGAAGTTCAGAAGTCAACAGATTACCGATACCAGACCGTTTCCTGTGGCTGATACGACACACTTGCAGTATTGGTTTGCTCTTTGTCAACACTTCGTCACGTGACCTGTCAAGTGAATGCAGTATGTAGGTCAGCGTTGTTGACATTTGTACATTAGACATTACAGAGTTTCACAGAACAGTTGGATCAATTCTTGTCAATGTTAACAGGAAGACAGTATTATTGAACTAAGAAGTCCTATTTTCATCGATGGATCTTCTTGTTTTCTATATATGAACTTTAATATTTAAGGCCAGTATGTTTAATTGAATAAAGTGGCAGTTTGTTTATTTTCATAAAAATAACTTTGCCATTACTGTAAAACTGAGCCTATTTTGCAACACATACTATCATACACATAATTTATATATTTATGTTTACATGTTATTTGTTTGTATAGTATGTTAGTTTCTATGCCAGCGGGTTGTGTTTAGGTTGGGCGGAGTCCTCACAACAGAATATCCCACGTCATAGAGGGTCCGTTGTGGGCGTTTTCTATAGGTGCAATTTCCTTAATTGGAAATTTGCTGCGACAACTGTTGCTTTTGTGTTAGCTGTGAAGACTGTAATTATTGTTATTTTTGTAATATTTCTTTGTTCTTTAGTTTTGTTTGTAATTTGTTGGTCTACCCTTTTCTATCTTTCAGTTCTATTCACAATTTATATTCATATACTGTGACGTCATTTGTGTTGTTATCCCTTGCAGATTCAGTGATTATTTTCATTGATTTCCCTATTTGATTTATTTGATTTCTGCAAACGTTTTCGTATTGTCAGTCCTATTTGTACTTTATGTATTCTGTTGGTTGACATATGTTTTATATAGGTATATTTCATAAGACACTATTGCCTGTGCACTGCACTTGGATTATGGCATAAACCAGTTCTTGATTATTATTACTTTTATACAAGACCTTATTAAGGCTTGTGACCCACAGATATTGGGATAGTGTACTGATTAATCAAGTCATTAAGAACTTGTGGTATTATTATTGTTTCAAGTGATTAGTATTATTGTTAGACATCATGTCTACATTAGAATACTTCATTACACAAGGGAAATCCCTTGATAAAACTGGTCAACAATTAGAAGAATGGGCGGTTGCTCAATATGACAAAACATTAGCTGCTGAAGAGAGAAAATCTGCTGCTGCTGCTGAAGAGAGAAAAGCTGCTGCAGAAGAGAGAAAAGTTGCTGCAGAAGAGAGAAAAGCTCTGGCTGAAGAGAAAAGATTAGAAAGAGAAGCTGAGGCTGCTGCTGAACAAAAGAAATTGCAGATGCAGGTGGAGCAAAGGAGATTTGAAGCTGAACAAAAAAAATTAGAAAGAGAAGCTGCTGCTGAACAAAAAAGATTAGACAGTGATGCTGAACAAAAAAGATTAGACAGGGAAGCTGAACAAAAAAGATTAGACAGGGAAGCTGAACAAAAAAGATTAGACAGAGATGCTGAACAAAAAAGATTAGACAAAGAAGCTGAAGAAAAAAAAGCAATAAGAGAACATGAATTTGAGTTAGAGAAATTGAGATTGACAAGTATGAGTAATGTTAATCAGGCATCTAGTGGTAATGGTAAACCTTCTACTTACAAGGTTAAGGTTCCACCGTTCAATCAGTCCAGTGACGATATTACATTCTGGCTGGATAGATTTGAACGTTCTTGTCGTACACATAATGTGGATAAATCACAATACGCTAATCAATTATCAGAAAACTTGAAAGGTGAATCTTTGACTAGATTATGCCTTGTAGGAGAAGCAGATAAGGATAATTATGATGTCATTAGGGCGGCTTTGATAAAAAAATATCAGCTAAGTGAGGAAGGCTATCGCCTTTTATTTAAAACGATGGTACCTGAGACGGGTGTAGAATTCTCAGAATTCACTGCAAAGGCACGTCTCACAGTTGATCGTTGGATTGAGCTTTCCAAAACAGAAAAAACGTATGAAGGACTTATGGATTTGTTGCTCAAAGATAAGATTATGTCATGTGTGAACAAACCATTCCTTGAATTTATACATGAGCGTAAACCCAAATCTCTAAAGGAAATGGAAGAATATTGTTCCCAATATGTCACTGCACACCCCGACGTGACTTTTGGCAACACTAAGATTAAGGAGAGTATGCCAGTTGCTTCAGCAACACCATACAATCCCAATTATTCACACAGATTTCAGGGACCTCAAAACAGATTTGATAAAAAAGGTAACCATAATAGTTATCAAAACCAAGGTAACCAATCATTTCAGGGTTCTTCTTCAAAGAACTGGAGACGAGCTGATAGCTCTCGACACAGGGGTGGTCATAATTATAGGAATTTCCGTAGAGGAAGTAATTATAGAAACTATCCGGGTTATCCGTTTTGGAGTCAACAAGATCATAATTACAGAGATACTCATTATAATGAATATGATAATGGTAACCAAGGGAACTATGACTCAAACCCAAATAGGGGTTACAATAGAGGTAACAATAACTACAGAGGTGATAATAACCGAGGTAGATCTCAAAACAAAAGACATAAACCACATTTGCAGGCAAACTCTGCACAACAAGAGTCCCATGAAGCCTATAAACAGAGTAAAGATAATAATGATGCTAGTAATATGGCATGTGCCGCTTTTGATTTTGGGAGAGCATCTCAGTGCCCCCAATGCAAAACATTATTTGAGCCAACCACAGTGTCTACTTTAAGCTGTGGCCATCCTCTTCCTGCTCTTCCGGCATCAGTCACGCATGATGGAAGAGGTTCTCTTGTCTTACATAAGGGTTTAGTAAATAACAATCCAGTCTCTGTGCTATTTGATTCTGGATGCACCACAATTGGTGTTAAGCAGTCACTCGTAGATCCTTCCCGTGCCACTGGACAAGTAGTCAAATGTGTAACATTTGGCGGCACATTAGAGAAATACTCTACTGCTATCATTAGGATTGCTACTCCTTTCTTTACAGGAGATGTACACGCATGTCTTCTTCCGAATCCGATCGCTGACCTCATCATCGGTCGCATTCATGGAGTCAAAGAATGCACTCCGCAACAAATTTCCGCGTGGGAAAGGCAAAACATGCAGATTGCTAACGCTGTAGTCACTAGAGCTCAGGCTCTTAATATGCCTCAAACTTCATCTACTGAAGATAATGAAGTGCATAACCAAGATGATCCCTTGGTAATTTCTCGTGACTCGTTTATAAAACAGCAAGAAGACGATCCCACTCTGAAGAAATTCTTCATTCTTGCAACTAAAGGTGATCCGAATAAAGACACAAGTCGTAAATTGTGGATTACAAAGAAGAATGGCGTACTTGTACGTATGGTTCAAGACTCCATTACGTCAAGTCATTCTCAAATCCTGGTTCCCAAGAATTTGAGAGTTAAAATTTTGCAGCACGCTCACGACTCTCAGTGTGCTGGACACATGGGTTTTTCCCGTACTAAGTCAAGAGTCCTTGCGGCTTTCTTTTGGCCATTGGTAAACAAGGACATACGGATTTATTGTCGATCGTGTAAAGTATGTCAGGAAGTTAAATCCAAAGGTCCACGGCATGCTGCACCCATTCAGGCGGCGGACATTCCTATTCGGCCGTTTCAAAAAATGGCCATAGACATTATTGGTCCATTTAAGATCAAGTCTGCCAGAGGACATCAGTTTATCTTAACGTGTGTTGATATGTGCACACGTTGGCCAGAGGCTATTCCTCTGAAGAGCATTACTACTGCTGATATTGCAGATGCTCTTTGGCTTATATTTTCTCGTCTGGGGTTCCCCGGAGAGATATTGTCAGACCATGGCACCCAACTAATATCAGATACCATGTCTCAAGTAATGTCTACTCTGCATATAGATAGATCTTTAAGTAGTATCTACCATCCAATGTCTAATGGTATGGTCGAACGCCTTAATAGAACACTTAAAAACTTACTAGGGAAGATAACTGAGGATCATCCTCAAGACTGGGACAGAGTTTTACCTGCGGCCCTCTTCGCTTACAGAGAGGTACCCAATGAACATACAGGATTTTCTCCCTTTGAACTCGTCTTTGGCGCGCGTCCGCGTGGCCCTATGTCGTTGCTTCATGATCTCATAACAGCTGACAATATTGACGATGACACAAAGTCATCCTACGAATATGTCATCGCGTTGAGACAAAAGATTATCGAAGCATGCAAATTAGCAACTTCTTCTTCTGAATTTGCGAAACAGAAGGCAAGGCAATTTGCCAATAAGAGATGCTTACGACAACTTTGTCCTGGTGACAAAGCATTTGTATTACTACCTTGTAGGGGAAACAGACTACTTATTTCTTGGAAAGGTCCGTACGATATAATATCGAAAATTTCCGATGTCGACTATATTGTCAATATTGATGGGAAGCATAAAACCTTCCACATCAATATGCTTACTGAATTCCATGAACGTCCGGATTATTTGCAACCCATTTTCCAAGCAACGGACAATTCTCCAGTACAACATGGTCATTACTCATCACTGTCCGTGATACAGGATGAGGAAACAAGTTTTTCAGATGTAAATCTTCCTCTTCCAATGATCCCACTTCATTCTAGTGAATCATGGAAGAACGTTACTGTCTCTCCTGATTTGTCTCTAGGAGAACAGCGACAAGTTTCAACTATGGTGCAAACATTTCAGGATGTACTCACTGACATCCCTGGACAAACGCATGTCATTGAACATGACATTGTTCTAACTGACCATACTCCTATTAGGGTTAGACCTTATCCTATACCTATACATTTTCAAGCACAGGTTGAGAAAGAGTTGGATGAGATGATAGATTTGAAAATAATCGAACCATCCACCTCTGCATATTCTTCGCCGATGGTTATTGTTCGAAAAAAAGACAATAACATACGTCTTTGCGTTGACTATCGAAAATTGAATCAAGTAACGAAGTTCGATGCCGAACCTATGCCTTTACTGGAAGAGCTACTTACTCGACTCTCCAAATCTCATTTTTTCACTAAACTTGATTTGTCTAAAGGATATTGGCAAGTTCCTTTATCTGAACGCGCCAAACCTCTCACGGCTTTTTCAACACCTAGAGGTTTGTTCCAATGGAATTTTATGCCTTTCGGTCTTATGAACGCACCAGCTACATTCGTACGCATGATGCGCCAAATCCTATCTTATCGGTCAGATGTCATTGCATATCTAGACGACATCTGTCTTTTCAGCGATACTTGGGAAGATCACTATTCAGGGTTAGATGAATTGCTGTCTACTTTGCGCGAGCACAACCTGACAGCGAAACCCTCTAAAGCCTATATTGGTTTTAGCGAAATTTCTTTCCTAGGCCACCGAGTTGGTCATGGTTTCCTAAAGACAGAGGACCATAATACTAGTAAGATACTTAACATCTCGATCCCTAAGACTAAAAAACAGGTGAGAAGTCTGTTAGGTCTTATTCAATTTTATGGCAGATTCATTCAGAATCTATCCTCTATCATGGCACCTCTTTCAACACTTCTAAAGAAAGGTTCGCCTAATATGGTCCACTGGTCTCAGGAATGCCAATGCTCTCTGGATAAGATTAAAACATTGTTTTCAACACCACCTATTTTAGTACTACCTACTAAAGATAAGACATTCGTTCTTCGTAGTGACGCTTCATCCACTGGGATTGGAGCGGCACTAATGCAAGAGTACTCTGGAACTCTGCATCCTGTAATGTATATTTCCAGAAAACTTAATGCGGCAGAAAGGAATTATTCGGTTTTAGACCGTGAGCTATTAGCTATGGTTTGGTCGATCCTCAAACTACAGAGATTCCTTCTAGGCGCACATTTCATAGTAGAAACCGACCAAAAAGCTCTTACTGCTATACAGAGTAAGAATTTGAAGAGCTCGAGATCTACTCGATATGCAATTGCTCTTTAACCTTTTCATTTCTCTGTGCGGGCTATTCGTGTATCAGATAATATGATGGCAGACATTCTGTCAAGATGCCCACATGATTCCACATAACTATTAGGGCTTAGACTTCTTGATATGTCTAGTTCTATAGTAGTTCCTTTTCTATATCATGATAGATACACATTTGTAATTTAATAATATAATGATTGTATCACTACATAGCGGTTCATTGATGTTTATTCACCGCTGTGCTTTGATGATTTTTCTTCATAAATCATAAATGTAAGATATCTAATACGAAATTATGGTATGAATTTTTTAGGCATCGTGTAATTGCCAGAATTGTATTATACTTTGATGACACCTTCCTGGAAAAATTTACTTGTAGAGAAATAATTTCTCATTTTATGAGACACATTCTCACCAGTCGCTCCATAAGTCGACTTAGCCTCATATTAGGCGTTATATTTATTCCTGATATTTTCATCTGCGCATTATTCATGCGTTGTGAGCCTATTGTACGTTGCTCCTAGATGTATTTCAAAAAAAAAAAAAGTTCCATTTTTTTTTTCCCGGGAGACTGTTACGTGCAGTCTTTGATATCTTACAATATTATACATTGGTATACTTGTTATGTTCGCAAATATTTTGTAAACAAAATAGATACTTTTTAGTGCTTAAGGAAAAGTCATTATTGAGTTATTTCCCTTGAAAGTTGTGTCGTCTCTTTCGATCGAACTCCGCGGATGAATCCAGTTTTACTGCGATTTATTCTTTGTTTGGGTAGTAATAGATTGTTCTTGCTTCAGAATATCTATGGCCTGAATTTATGTGTATTGTTTGATTGAGTAGGACGAGTCTGTCTTATATCTGTATATCTTTACATATCTAAGTCGAACTATATGTTCTTTTGTCTCTAGAGAGGTCAAAGACTGTTCGGCGGATGTGTCGCGAGAGAGGGGTGATTTGGCTTCGCCCTGATGGGCTGTGTTTTTCTATGTCGGCTTGTCGCCGGAAAAAGTGATCTCTATATTTATGGGGAAAGTGATAGTCGTCTAGACCTATCGTGTATGCTTTACCCCAGTGCTCATTCTTATTGCCAAGGAATGGCAGAATCATATTTCTGATACCAAGGTAATGAAAGATACTCTTTTGAACTCTCGTACGAAGCCACCGTTTTTCGATAGGTACGATTTGTACGTCTGAGAGGATACATTTAACTAGATGAAAAACGACTCTGATTCCTAGCAGCACTATATCCTGTAGAATGCAGTCAATTGTTCATGATAAAATCTACAGAGCAATGAAATGTTTAATGAATGACTAACTTTAAGACAGATTCATTATCTGTATCCAAACGTGAGTGACAGCTCACGAGAGAAGCCATCTTGTAACCAAACATTTAGTGACTTTCAAGAAGAGAAAAGGGATGCCCGTATTATCGCTTGATTAGTCCAGAGATCACTGCTACACATAAGAACCCATTGCTAGCGGTTCAATATGAGTATATGGAAAAATCTGTGCTGGACATTATGTTAAGGAATCTTCGCTAGACGAGGCTAGGTCTAGAAGCCATCTTGGATATTGTTTATAATCTGACGTGCTTTGTCAGTAAACTCAGTTGATATATATATATATGGGCAATACTGAGTGCTTGGCTACTGACAGTCCATTATATTATTATTCTACATGAGTGCCCATGTAACATTGCAAGACCATTTATCCACTGTACCATGATGTATGATGCCAACCTGTGATTTGTCAATATCTGTGCTGTCGAGTGTGTACGTCCAATTAAACTGTAGTAAAGGTACACAGTCGTTGGTGTCGATGACTTCCAGCCATACATGAGTGTGAGAAAAGAACATTTGTCAACACCACGAACTCTTCTTATCATTCGCATATTATACACTCAATCTATGTCTACACACCACTGCGTAGGTCAAGTTGACATTCCATACTCAAACCACGAGCAACACAACAACACAGTATTTAACTCTGGTGATGTTCGAGTGAGCTTCAGATTTTTCAGCATGTCTCTTGCTCAGGGCAAGGGTCTTGTATTAAAAGAGTTTATCAACTGATGATGACGTCTGTCTCCCAAAAAAAGAGGACTTTATCATGGAGACAGTGGAATCTTTGGGTTTCAAGATTCCACCTCCAACCTTATGCCCGAGAAAAGTGATTTCAGGAAAACCTATTCTCGTTTTCGATGGTCTAGCTGTGATGTTGTGATTACGTAGAGTATCCAAGAGAGTGTGAATCCCGTGGACATGATAACTCCAAGATTGATGGAAGAGACATATGTCATCAATATAGGTGATCAAGTCTTCACGGTCTGAGAACAATCTTCTCATCATGCGCACGAAAGTCGCAGGAGCATTAACAATTCCGAAAGACATATAGTTGAATTGAAATAAACCCAACGGAGTAGCAAAAGCTGTGTAAGGTTTAGATCTACAAGACAACGGGACTTGCCAATATCCCTTTGAGAGATCCAATTTTGTGAAAAAGGTAGCAGTTGAAAGTCTCTCAAGAAGAGAATCGAGCACGGGAAGAGGTTCCGCGTCTCGAACAGACACTGCGTTGAGTTTCCTAAAATCGATACAAATATGTATAGATTTGTCTTTCGTCCTAATTAACACCATAGGAAAGCTATATGGTGAATTGGAAGGTTCTATGATATTTAGGCTAATCATTTGTTTGATCTCATCTTGCACTTGAGATTGCAGATGGATCGGAATCGGGTACAGTTTCAGCTTAATAGGCCTGAAATCCGTCAATATGATGTCATGTTCGATGACATCGGTGTGACCCAGAATATCTGTAAGTACATCAGGAAAGGACTGAAGTAGTTCAGATATTTGATGTAGTATTGAGTGACGGATCAATGGAAACATCTTTCCATGATTCTGTCGCTAGAGAGTGAATATCTGGTAATGATAGGATAGGTTCACCATCATCATCGAATTCAGAAATGTCTTCTTGGATGACAGCCAAGGAAGACCGACGATCAATAGATTCGTCAATAGAATCTAAGATAGGACAAAGATGTGGTTGCCTAGTGTAGAATTGTTGCAACATGATTATGTGAAAAATTTTTTCTTTACCTTTAATGCTAACAACATAATCTACATCATATATTTTTTTAATGATAGTATATGGACCTTGCCATGAAATTAGCAATCTGTTTTCCTTATTCGGAAGCAAAACAAAAGATTCGTCTCCTGGCCACAGTTGGCGCAGTTTCCTGTTTTTATTGAAAAACAGTCGAGCCTTTGACTTCGCTCTTTCCGAAGAATTATTTTTCGTCTTAGGTTTACGACATATTCGTAAGACCACTGAACTTCCTCGTTCATATTAGTACTGATTAATAGATGCTTTAATATGGCCATTGGGCCTCATGGCTTTGCACCAAAGACGAGTTCAAACGGACTAAATCTGGTGCTAGAATTTTGTATCTCTCCGTACGCAAAGAGAACAGCTGGCAGTATCCTGTCCCAGTCCTGCGGATACTTAGCTGTAACCCAATCATGCATCTGCTTTTGTTTCCTATTAAATCGTTCAACTAGCCCTGACGCTTGTTGACGATACAATGAACTAAGTGATCGTTCTATACTGATCATATTCACCACTTTCACCATGGCATCGGAAACAAATTGCGAGCCATTATCCGAATGGATGTTTTCGGGAAACCCCAATCTAGTAAAAACTAAAAATAGAGCGTCCACGATGTTATCACTAGAGATGCGCTACAGTGGGATGGCCTCTGGCCAACGTGTACACATATCAATACACGTTAAGACATATTTATGTCCCCTAGCTGAAGTCTTAATAAGACCAATAGGATCAATTGACATTTTTGCGAAAGGACACAATGAAATGTCCGCTGCCTGGATGGGTGCAATGAGATGTGGCCTTTTAGTTGCCACACTCTGGCAAACTAAACAAGTTCGACAAAAGACTTTAACATCTTTTGTGACACCCGGCCAAAAGAAATGAGAGATAACTCTCTGTTTAGTTCTTGCTATGCCCAAATGACCAGCAGCGTTAATATCATGGGCATGTCGTAACACTAATGGTCTAAAACATATTGGTACCATGATCTGTTTCTTAATCGAATCTATATCTTGAAAATTTCTTACCAATTTCTCATTGTTTAAAGTATACCAATGTTTCATATTGTTATTGGCACTTTCGTTACTTGTCGTAACTAACTTAAAGAATTTTTGCAAAGCGACATCCTTTTTTTGTTTTTGAATGAATGAGTTTTTATCAACCAACTCAATTTTCAAGTCATCATCTTCATCAGTAGACATAATTTGATCATCAAAATTACCCTGATCAACATTATTGATTACATCATCATCATCACTGACATCATCTATAAGTTTATCATCATTGGTAATTTCTTCCAAGATGTTATCATCACCCATATGATTCAAAACTTCCTTACGAGCTTGAGCTCTAGTCGTAACAGTATTAGCTGATATGAGATGCTCTTTTTCCCATTTCTCTATGTCTTGTTGAGAACATTCTCGGATCCCAGGGATGTTTCCAAGTTGAATCCCAGCAATAGGGCTGTTCAACAAACAAACGAGCACTCTACCTGTAAAATAAGGTGTATCTAAGAACGAACGAACGAACGAACGAACGAACGAACTTTATTTTCAAAGGGTTGAGAATTGGGCACGCAGGCCCGTCTGACATTCTGCCCTTCCTTTCTCTCACCTTTCATACTGAATTCATTTATTCTCATATGCATTTTACATATCACATTCAAGGAATTCAACGTTGTAAAGTAAAATAATAATATAGCACACTCATATTAACATTAATTACTTATAAGCATGACATAACATATGTTGAAGTACAAACATTATCAGAGATAGATAGATAGATAGATAGATAGATAGATAGATAGATAGATAGATAGATAGATAGATAGATAGATAGATAGATAGATAGATAGATAGATAGATAGATAGATAGATAGATAGATAGATAGATAGATAGATAGATAGATAGATAGATAGATAGATAGATAGATAGATAGATAGATAGATAGATAGATAGATAGATAGATAGATAGATAGATAGATAGATAGATAGATAGATAGAACGAACGAACGAACTTTATTTTCAAAGGGTTTAGAATTGGTCACGCAGGCCCGTCTAACATTCTGCCCTTCCTTTCTCTCTTCTTCCATAGTTAATCTATTTATTCTCACACGTATCCTAAATGTTACTTAAATAATAAAATAACAAGAAAGTACAATAAAATAAAATCCCAACATTGTAACAGTACAATAACAGTTACACAAATTTACAGATGCGTATCATAATTTATACTAAACAGGACAAAATTAACTTTAAAACCTACATATGATGTTATGTAGTAATAATAATAATAATAATAATAGCCCCTTCAGTCATAACTGACTATGGGAATGCGCCCCTGAGATGACAGCGTAATTATTTAAGAACATAACGAAATTAGGGTGGCATATAATCTGCACTCATGATGTATTTGAAAAGTCTGTGATTGAATGAATATGGACTAAGAGTATTTTTTAAGTCGTGTGGAAGAGTATTCCACAGATGAGCAGCAAAAAAAGCTAAACTTTTCTTGAATAAGTCGAGCCTAGGCTTGGGCATGTGTAATTTATTTAAGCGTTGACTGCGTCTTCCGCTGTATTTGAAAATAGGCCACAGATACGTTGGAGCATTCTGTGACAAGATTTTGTGAATAAATTTGGCTTTGTTGAAGAGAAGGCGCTTTCTTAGTGGTAATATGTTAAGATATGTATATGCGTCTACACACTGTGTGAGGTTTTTGTCTGAAATTAGGCGCACTGCACGTTTTTGTAATGAAAAGAGTCTTTTAGTGTTGGACATGGTGCAGCCATCCCAAATTGTGGAACAATAGTCTAGATGTGTTTGTATCTGGGATGTATAGAACATTTTTCGTGTCTCCTCATCTAGGAAATGTTTGATTTTAGCTAACTGGTAAACTTTTTGTGCCGTTTGTTTGGTCAGTGCTTGTACATGCGAATTCCAACTTAAATGTTGGTCAATTATGAGTCCTAGTGTTTTATATTCATTTACATTTTCAATTAAAGAGGTTCCAATGTAGAGCTGAAGTGTTGTTTTCGGCGAGTTTTGTAATTTTTGTCTAGTTGATATTATCATACATTTTGTTTTAGTGATATTTATTTGCATGCAGTTTTCATTGCTCCACTTAATAAGATTGTCTGTGTCGCTTTGTAATAATATTTCTAGCGTGTTGCAACTTTTATCACTAGTATAAATGGTACAGTCATCGGCAAATAGGTCGCAGGATGAGTGCTCGATGTGTAGTGGAAGGTCATTTATGTAAATGGAAAAAAGTAGAGGGCCGAGAATAGAACCCTGAGGAACACCAGTGTCAATAATAGTTGGGCTTGACAAGGAGTTATTGTACCACACTACTTGCTGTCTGTCGGACAGGAATGATTTAAGTAATGTCACTAGTTTAAAGTTAACTTTCATTGTTTCTAATTTTCTTATTAAAACAGCGTGATCTAACATATCAAATGCTTTCCTAAAGTCTACAAAGATTGCTCCACATATGTTATCGTTATTTATGTTTAGGTGCAAGTTGTCTATCATCTTAGTTAGAGCTGTGTGGCATGAATGCTTTTGTCGAAACCCTGACTGACTGTCAATTAGCAAGTCATTGCTAACTAGGTAATGTAGTGTTGCTTTATGTATGTGTTTTTTCTAGTGGTTTAGAAAGCGATGATAAAAGAGAAATAGGTCTATAGTTACCAAGATTACTGTTATCTGACGAGCCAGGTTTGAAGAGAGGATATACTTTGGCAATCTTAAAGGCTGAAGGAAAATAACTTTTAGCAATACATTGATTATATATAAAAGTTAGTGAATCACTAATAGCTGGTGCGGCGTAACGCAGTATTCGATTACTAATTCCGTCAAGCCCTGATGAGCTATTATCCTTAAGGCCAATAAGATAGTTATACACTTCATTAACTGTCATAAAAGGAATGTCGGGTGGAACTGAGTTTGTACATTTGTTTTTACAGAATGCTGAAAGTTTGTCTAAGTCACTACAGGAAGGTGGTATTGTGGATTTCAGACCGTTTATTTCTGCTTGAAAGTGATTGCTGAAGTCGGTGCAAGTAAATGAAGTGTTGGAAGAGAATGAGTCTGGTGCATTACGTTTTTTCGCTAAGGTGTTAATTGCCTTCCATATTTCCTTACTATTTGATTTGTTCTGAACTATATTTCTAAAACGATTTTTCTTTTCTTTCCGAATTAAATATTGAACTTTGTTCCTGTATACCCTGTATGTGTTGAGGTCCTTATTTTTGTGCGCTTGATCTCTCTGCCTCATAGCCTCCAACACTTCCTGCGTGATCCACGGAGATTTTAATTGTCGTTTGACGCGAATTTCCTTAGCTGGTACGTGCGTGTCAAAAACATTATAAAAAATTTGTGTCCAGTATTCAATAGCGTCATCCGGATCAGGAAGTTGGTAAACACGGGCGAGAGGTGCAGTTAGCAAGTCATTTAAAAATAATTCCTTACTGAAATGTTTGAAACTTCTAAATTTGATACTTACATGTTTATTTTTCGGAACTTTACATTTATTCTTTGACCATGTACAGCATACTGGATAGTGGTCACTCATTGCAATATTAGGGACAGAGCATTCTATGATGTTTTCTGGGCAAGTTACGTAGATGTGGTCGATTAGTGTGGTTGATGCTTGTGTTACTCTTGTAGGCTGGTTAACTATTTGTTTTAAGTTGTACGATAATATTATATTTTTCCATGTTACATTTGAATTGTGTATATCGATGTTGAAATCACCAAGAAGAACAACCTCCTTGACTGTGGCAAATACATTGTCCATCATTATGGTGAAATCTTCGTACCATATGGGTCCTGCACTAGGATTTCGATAAAGATATCCCACCAGAAATGGGCCCTGATTCGGTAGCTTTATTTCCAACCATACACATTCTATCTCTGCTGTCTCTAAGTCGTTTCTGCGGCGAAAATTAAGGGAAGTGGAAATATAAACTGTTATACCTGTCTCTTGTTTTTTGCTTGCGTCTCGCCGAATAGTTTTAAAACCATTTAACGCAATGTCATCGTCTGTTATTCTGTCATTTAGGCGACTTTCTGAAAGTCCAAAATTGTGAAAATTATTACTTAGAATGTATGTAAGTTCGGGAAGTTTACCTAGAAGATGGTAAATATTCAGATGACCAAGTCGTAGACCATCCTTGTGAAGCCACGGTACATAATTACCAGCCATGCTTGTATAGTAAAAAGAAAGATATATTTTAAAAAAAATATAAAAAAAATATAATAAAAAAAAATACAAGTTAAAAAACAGTTAGGCTATGCACACAAAAAGCGCAAAATATTTTTTACGAATTAATACTTCACCAAGGAAGTGGAATTCAAGAAATGAGAAATTGCAGAAAATACAATATTAAAATAATTAATACAACTAATAAAAAACAATTTCAACTGAGTATATGAAAATTGTCACAAAACAATCAGGCATACAACATATCACACCAGCACTGCTCAACACAACAAAGTGAAGTTAAACGAGAGATGGAAGAAATTAATAATAGTCACAAGTCAGACAAGTTAAGTATACAACACTTCACACCTTAACACCGAAAATTCTAACAAATTGAAGCGACGCGTGATAATAAGAAATTTAAATTGTAACGAAATAAGTAATCAAAGAAATTTTTTTTAGAGGATATTAACCGATAAACTATTAAAAGTTCTGATCTCTTCTTCTTCTTCTTTCGTTCACTTGAAATATATTGTCTATATCTGCAAAGTTGTTTCTTGTATAAACTTCACTGTCTTTTGTAGGAGTTGGGCCCTTCCGAGGCAGAGGGCCTGGCACTGTGCCTGCCTGGGTGTCCATCACAGGGCGAGTGCCATAACGTTTTGCAGATATAGGCATACTTCCCATAGCGCTAATGCGTGGCATCCTGATTGCTGTGGTGCGCCTCTTGGCTGGTTGCCTCCGTCTTCAGCACCTTGACTTGCTAGGGCAGACTGTGGTCTTGCTCGAGTCTAGGAGGGCCTGGCCAGTCTTGGTTTTTCAGCCGCTGATGGCTGTACTTGAGCCCCATCTCCACGTCAAGGAGCTGGCCTTGATGGGGAAAAGTTCTGATTATTACCGTTGTATTAAAAAATCAACAAATGTTCAAATGGAGTGAAGGCTGTAGTAACAGAGATTTAGTGAAGCAAAGTGTTTGTTCGTCAATAACTGACGTCTCTGCCGGGCATATAATAGGGATGACTTTGGGCAGACATCATTAATGCTTGTCTAAGTGACGCAGGGCTGAATTGCATCAGATAGACAAGTTCAGGGTTCCACTGAGGACGATAATAAGAACTAGGGGAGGAAGCATGGTGATCTCTGATTTCTTCCGTCCTTGTTGTAGTGTTGGTAGGAGTATTCTGCGCCTGGGACATTGGAATACTGTTGGTAGAGGTACCTGAGTGGGGCTGCTTTGTGACTAATGGGGGAAACATGGTATCATAAGATTCGGCTTCCTGATTGAAAGTGGCGTTGTGATAGCTGGAAGGCTGCCTGCTTGCAATAGGTGTGCTTCTTTGAGGGGTAGGTGGGGTTTGTGATGCGTTGTAATTATATGTTTTTGGCCAGGATACTGCTTCCCAGTGTGGATGTGTGAATTTGATCTCTGTAGAGTCGTTTCTTAGGTGCTCCTGAGTTAGATGTAAAGAATGGAGTATTGTTGATGAAGCCAAGGCCGTTTTGTTTACAATAGTTCTGTAGTTTTGTGTTGTAAGTGTCCGCTGTGCGACGCTGAAACCCATAGCATGGTGGTATGATTGATGAAATAAAGATGGAGGCTTTGGGAAATTTTTGTTTTATTGTAGCCACCAATCCTGAGGGGTTTAGGCTCTGCTCATTCATGATATCATTAATTCCTACGTGTAGTGTTGTTTTTGTTATCTTGTGATTAATATCGAACTTATTAATTATGTCCAGTAGTCTTTTAATACCAGCCCCCGGCACTGTCATAACTGAAACGATGTCTTCTCTTGTAGTGGACATTCTTTCACAATAAATACCCTTCAAGAGGGAGTCACCAATTACAATATGTGTAACGTCACTACGTATTTCTTCACTTTGTTTTCTATTAGATTGATGCTGCTGCCTTTTGTGGTGTTCTTTTTGTGGACTGTTGTGATGGCTCTGAGATTTGTGAATTTGGTTTTCGGGCACTGGAACGTTGTCTGGTAGGGATGCTGATACCTGCTCATTTTCTGTTGAACAATCCTCAAGAACTTGAAATCTGTTGGTAATTTTGACTCCAATGGGATATGTTGTGTTTGTGAGTGTCTCTTCGTGTTTTTTGTGTACAGTTTGGTGGTGACCTTTTTGCTGATTTGGCGTATATTTATGTATGGATTCTTCGCAATCTTCTACTATTGTTTGAGGATGATCTGGTTGTCTTATCTTATAGAGTGAGAAGTCTCTCTGCAGTTTTTCGATGATGTCCTTCATGCTAGAATTGTCTTCCCTCAGAGATACTATCTCCCTTTTAAGAAGTTCGTTTTCGGCCTTGAGCGATGTCTGTATACTAGACATGAGATCACCAATTAAACTTCGTAGCGTGTCCTCCATATTTTGCATTAGCTCCTGGCAGCACGACACAGGTAACTTCGTGGTGTCTTCTTTTTGTTGCTCAAGAGATACAGTTTCAGCTTTTCGTATATTTTCATGGTCCATGGGGTATTCGATGGTCAACATAGGTTTAGAAATTGTAGGGGTGTCTGTTATTGTATCCAATACTGCAGAAGGTAGAATTTCTGATTCACTGTGAGACATTGGGTTGCAGCTGATGTTGAGAATGTCGTTGTCGGTAGTAAAGTCACTTATGCCTGGAATCATTGAGTCTACTGCCAAGTGGGGCATAGAAACAGCGGAGTCCATTTTAGTGTTTTCTAACTCAACATCAGTTACAATTTTTGCAGATTCTTTTAATTCTTCAAATTCTGTTTCTAGCCATGATTCGATAGCTGCGGCAGTCCCCTGGGACATAATTTTGTTCTTAGTGTGATAAAGGTGAATTTTGAGAAGTGGTGTTGTTATAACGTCTTCTACTAGTGCACCATTTATGTCTGTTCTTGACTCTACAAGTCCTGTTTCGTAGAATTTAATGACAATGAAACGAAATGCCTCGTACTGAAAGGTGTTCTGGAATGTTATAGTTACACATTTTCCATGACTTGATAGCTTCAAGGTTATACCGAACCCTGTTCTACAACCTTTAAGTTTTAGGTGAATAGCCCTCTCTTTGTTCAAAGCATAGTTCTTTATGGTCGTTGGTCTTAAACGAGCGTCCCTGTGGCCCACTGTTAGCTGCGAACTAACACCTTCTTCCAAGCATGACATTGTTACATTCCACCGGGCGTTTTGTTATCGGTGAGGAACATTGTATACCGGGAAAATTTTATGATGCTTGACAGCAACGCTTGACCAACAACTGACCTCTTGCTTTGGCGAAGGTCACATTCGGATGAGTCATGTAGTCATTGTTAAAAATATCCTCCAATAACATAGAGAAAAAACTGATACACATTTCAACGGTATTCTATAAAATGTTACACATTACATTAACACAATATCATGTTTAAAAATTTCACCGTCTAATAACCAATATACTGATATAAAAATCCACGAAATGTGACTTAAACTTCCTGCGTTAATGCTGCGAAATGTGAGAGCAGATAAAAAAACACGTCCGTCCATGACGAAGGGAACCCACGAACACCCCTGCAGTGGGGTAGTGTTCAACTGTTCCCCCAAAAGTAACACATTTCACTTCCATTCCAGTATAGTCTGATTGATTCACCATCAACCTACGAATCCCAATCGTGGTCGCGAACATGTCACGCAATAAAGGAGTAAGTTTATTGTTGACAAAACCTTTATTTAACACTAAAGATCCTGTTATAGCAACAGACGACATCACTGAAACAAAGAACTGCATTGAGTACAATTAGTACTGTTTGCTAAATCGACACTGCAGGAATTTGCATATGCAATGGGCGTGTTATTTTGGTTTGAGTTATCAGTATTAATATCCATGACAGCATTACCATGTTCTGGGTGTCTTGACTGTCTATAACTATTGTAATGACAAGCACCTCTATTATTAGGGTTGTTATCATTACTCCTATGAAATGATCTATTACCCCTGTTAGATTTAAGACTATAATTTCCTCTTCTCTGGTAATCATTTTGTCTATATGATTGTTGAGGACCAAAATAATCATTGTTATTGTTATAGTTGTCCCACCTTTGAGGCTGTTGAGATCTCTTGTTAAAGTTATACCTGCCTCTATTATTTCCATACTGAAAATTTGGATTAAATTTACAGTTTCTGTCTATACTTTTAGATCTCTGCTCAGCGTTGTTAACATTAGTAACTCTGGCTGAAGCAGCAGGCAGAGAATTTCTAAAGTTATCTCTACTGAGATTCTTGTTTCGGTGTGCAACCTGGTATTGTCTACCTAAGGTTTGACAAACAGATAGTTTGTCAGGTTTTCTTTCCTGCAAAAAGGCTAGGATATCTCCACTGATGGAAGACAAAACCTTATCTCTTAGGATTAAATCAGATAATCCTTTAAAAGTTTTCACTATTTTTGCGAGATCAATCCATCTAGAGAAATTCATTTTAACTGTTGAAATGAATTCAGTGAAATTCTTACCAGAATCAGGTATTAGTGACTTAAATTTTTGTCTATAACCTTCTTCATCTAATTGGTATTTCTTTAACAACAGTATTTTAACTGAATCACAGTTATTTCTGGATTTATCATCCATAGTACACACTAATGTACAGGCATCACCAACCAACAAAATCATGAGCCTACTAGGCCATGTAACTTTGTCAATATCATGTTCAGTGCAAAAAGTTTCAAATCTACTTAAAAAGCACTGTATGTCATCAATGGAAGGATTAAATTTAGGTAAAGTTACCTTAACATGTTTATTATGATTTCTCCTGTCCTCGTCCATATTTCTGATATTGACTTGAGGTTTTTGCAACCTTAATTTTTCAAGTTCAATTTCAACTAACCTGATTTCTTGAGCTTGTTTTAATCTCTCAAGTTCTTGAGCTTGCTTTAGCTTGGCTTGAGCATAGGCTAATTTTTCTTTTTCAAGCTCTTGAGCTCTTTTTTCTTTTTCTGATTCTTCCTGTCTTCTCTCTTTCTCTTCTTGTCTTTTGATTTCCTTGTCAATATATTCTTGCAAGGCAAGTCCCTCCAGACCACAATGTTTTCCAACCTTTATTAAATCTTTCAAGGTCGACATGTTTTACTCTTAATGTGCTTTCTTAATAGCAACAAATAAGGTAAATATATATATTATTATTGCTTTCTGAGTAATATTCAATTACTTATATCACCACTTCAAATTCAATCACTAGATGAATTTATATTGATAAGATGCAGATGTTAAATAATGGAGCATTTAAAAAAATGTTACGAACAGTAGATGAAATAACAGCAATCAGAGCCAAAAAGAAGAAAATACAAATGTGAATAATCAAGGCAGAAATGACATGAATTTAAATTGCAAAAATATGGCCCTATAAACAGTTATGACAAGACATGACGATTTTTTTTATCACAACATGAATAACATGTATGAAATAAATGATAGTTAGATGAGAAGAACGATTTTACAAACTAAAATTGGAGCACAAATAAGGAAAAATTAACAAAAGTTGACTGGACTACAAATACAAATAGTACAGTGAACAAGACTATACCACTAACGTTCACAGGCTATGATCACTTCAGTAACAGATTTACTCAGCATTTTAAAACCGGTTCCACTGCATGAAATGATCACCTACCAAACCCTAAGGACACGCTTATGATTCCATCGACCTGTCGGAACTGGTATAAATGGAATCATAAGTCCCAACCTACCGCCCACGGACTAACTACAATATGACATTCATAGACATACAACAAATAGCTGAAGAATTGGCGGCAAACAAGATACTGTATGTCACAATATGTACGACTCTAATAAATGTGGCTTATCTTATGGCTGACCCAAAATCCTCCTAGTTCCACGGCTGTTCCTAGCAGCACAGATGCAACAGGAATGACGACCTCTCACTGTGCCTAGAAGCAGATAGCAGCTGACTCGATCCAAAATCCACTTGATTGCTCGAAGTCATAAAAATTCGCCATCTTCGGCAGAAAATAGATGCAACCTTGCGTCTATAGATGCAGTTGTGATTAATTGAAAGCTTGCTCTTTGGGAACTTGCATGACGAAGAACTGTAGTGTAGAAAATAATTTCTGACCTTCCTATACTCTAGACTTTCCAGCAGACGATAGACGCGCCATTTTGAAAATCTTGGTCGGCGTACAATCTTTGAGGCAAAGGTCGGCTTTTAACGTGGAAAAATGTCCTGGTTATGCCGTTTTTAGATCTCAAATTCCATACTGGTATGGCTTGGCTTACCCATAATATTGCGGGTTCATTATTTCTTAGAGTATTTGAGTTCAAAGGCGTCAAGAGTTTTTGCACTACAGTCCATTCAACAGAGTTCAGTGGAACGTAAGGCACAGTTTTGAACAGTATAAAACTTTATAATGCCTGGTTGACGTTTCCACATACGAATACTTTAATCACGTTACTAGGCTCCTCAGTTAAGGCCTCAACGAATGAGACAATGGCATTCATTAGCCAGTCTATACGTAAGTCTAACGTCTGTAGACTATCAGGACACTGTCAGAGTCATCTTGCTGAATTTATTATATATAATTATATTCTTTCTTTCCACATCCTTTCAGCGCTGACATGTCCTTATGAATAAAGATCAGACTAGGCTCTAACAATTAGACTACCTAGCTGAAATACCAGCTCTAAAACAAAATCCATGGTGATATCACGAGAAGAAAGAAGACATCAGATTAAGCTGGGAGAGCAGGTCCTGGGGCAGGTCGACCACGTTAAATACCTCGGAGCTATTATAGACCGAAAGGGAGGCATCGGGGTGGGGGGAATGGCCGCTCAAAAGGCAGCAGCTGGGAGACATTTTTGGGCCATAGATCGAGGATTCCTCAGCAAGAGAGAGGTTGGTAAGAAAACGAAGATGGCTGTATACCGCTCCACCTATGTCTCAGTCTTGACATATGGATGCAAGTCATGGGCAATGACTACAACCCATAAAAGCCAGATCCAAACCTCAGAAATGAGGTATCTGAGGAAGGTGGTTGAAGTAACAAGAAGAGACATGGTACGCAACCAGACAATACGTCAAGTCCTTAAATCCTACCCCCTGCAGACCCAAGTAGAACAGTCCCAAATTAATATGGTTTGGCTAAGTCTGCGGAGTGGGAGAAGATCGGATACCACGACAGGCATGGGAAACAAAGAGCCAAGGATCCAGACCCCGAGGACGACCCAGAGTCCGCTGGGAGGACAGCGTTGGACAGTCTTTGCAGGACCGGGAACTGGAGTGGAACCGGGCCAGGAGGAAGACGGTCGATAGGATAGTCTGGCGCTCTCTCTTCCAAACCTCTACACCTCACGGTAGAAGGGGAACGACTAAGTAAGTAAGTAAGCTGAAATACTCAGATCAATAAGTACTTAACGTACATAATCAGGAGCACTTCAGAAAACACAGCCTTCTCCCACGGAGACACAGTCCAAAGAGACCGCTAACTAGATCGTATGTTCGGCCGAAGCCCGCGAAGCCACGTCTGCCAAGAAACCTGCAGACAAATGTGCCGTACTTCCTGTGTTGTCGTAGAAACGAATATAAACACGGAAGTCAGCTCACACCAAGCTTGAGAACGACCGATAATGGTGTTATGAATTTAGTCATAACAATGGGCTCAGGGTTGCTCTCATTGAGCGTCATGACCTCTGACTTCTTTAAATTGAAGTTCAAGCCCACCTGCTGGCTAAACTTATTAAGTCTATCCGTTTTTTCATCGGAAGTGTTGACGTAAAATGTGCTAGTAGTGCAATGTCATCTACATATTCCAGATCTTCCAATGTAGAAAATGTAGTCCATCTTATTCCTCTTGGACTGCCATCTGTTGTCTGGCGCATCACCCAATCTATGACTGTTAAAAATAGAGTGGTTGATAAGGGGCATTCCTGTCGTACTCCTGTCTTCACCTCAAAGGTTAGGTTGCTCTGCCCAACACTACACGTAAAGTTGGCATAGAGGCTTTTTATTATTGACACTATGCAGCTTGGAATTCCATAAGCCCTCAGTATTTTCCATAAATTGTCCATATGTATGCTGTCAAAAGCCTTTTCAAAATCAACGAAATTAATGTACAGCTGTCTTTGCCATTCTGAGCACTGCTCTATAATGTTCCTGAGAGTGAATATATGATCTACACATCTTCTGTTCTTTCTAAATCCTGCTTGTTCTTTCCTCAGTTTGTGGTCTACTGCTTTTGAAATTCTCTGTATAATTATCCTGCCTAGTATTTTGCTGGACACTGAGAGAAGAGTTATTCCTCTCCAATTATTGCAGTCTGCAAGATCTCCCTTCTTGGGCAATTTGACAATTATTCCTTTGTTTCACTCTGATGGTGTTGTCCCCGTTTTCTAGACTAGTGCAAATAGTGGTTCTAATAGTTCTGCTGCTATCCCAGGGCCTGTTTTAAAAAGCTCCGCATTTAAGTTATCATGACCAGGAGCTTTTCCGTTCTTTAACCCTTTGATTGCTGTGATGATTTCTTCTTTTTGTGGAATGTCTGTATTTACATCTAGATCGTTTTCAGCCTCAAGAACATTCAATTGTGTCTCTGGTGGTTCCTTGTTCAGAGTTTCGCTGAAGTGCTCTGCCCATCTTGTTTCCTGTCCCTCTGCTGTCGTGATGAGATTTCCTTGCTTATCTCTTACTAATGTAATATTGTTTGCACCTCGTTTTCCGCTGATGAATTTAGTTATTTTGTATACTGTGCTTTGTTCATTTCTCAGTGCTGCCTCTTCTGCCTGTCTTGCAAGATTGTCTAGGAAATTCCTTTTGTTGGCTCGGGTTTGGAGTTTAACTTCTTTGTCCAGCTGACTGTACTGTTCGCTATATAGTTGCTTTAACCTAGGGGACTTCGCTTCTGTTTTCTTTCTTTTCATTTCCCTTCTCAGTGTTGTGGTGTTTAATGTTTCTGGTGTTATCCAGTCTTGCTTCTTCCTTTCCTGGAATCCCAAGCATGATTTGCTGCTTTCCTTATATATTGTTGAAATGGTGTTGAATTTCTGGTCTATATCATCAGTCAATGTCTTTTCTTGACTTTTGGCAAATTGATATTGTTTCTTTATGTCAGCCGCAATAGCTTTTCTGGTAAGGGGGTCCTTCAATTTGCTGATGTCAAACCTTTTCTGTGTAGTTACAGTTGGTCCAGCCCTTCTTAGTTTCACTTTCAGTTTTGCTACTACTAAATGGTGATCACTTCCCACATCTGCACCTCTTCTTACCTTCACATCTTGTAATGCCTGTCTCCATCTACCGTTAATCATGTCGTCTATCTGGTTTCTGTCCCGACCATTTGGTGATTCCCATGTTAATTTCTTTGTGTGGGAAAAGTGTTCCTCCAATGACCAGGTTGTTAATACTACAGAAACTTATTAATTTATCCCCATTTTCGTTTGCTGTTCCGCTGCCACATTTCCCCATTACTCTTTCATTATATATATTGTGTGTACCAGCTTTCGCATTGAGGTCTCCCATTACTATAATAAGATCATATCTAGTTGCGTCTTCCATTTCTTTCTGCAGTTGTTGATAGAATTCATCCTTGACCTCCTCATCGCTGTCATTCGTTGGTGCGTAGCATTGTAATATTGTAGTATTAGTGAATCTACCTCTCAATCTTAATCTTATCAGTCTGTTGTTGATTGGTTTTCATTCCAGTAATGTCCTTTCTATTCCTTTCTGTAGAATAATGGCTACACCTTCATTGTGCTGTCCATCCTCTCTTCCAGAGTAAATTACTGTTTCTCCTGTTGCTGTTTTAACTTTTCCTGCCCCTGTCCATCTGCTCTCGCTTATCCCTAGAATGTGTAACCTACAGTTTCTCATTTCTGTCGTGACCTGTTTTAATTTACCCGTCTCATTCATTGTCCTGACATTCCAGAATCCTATTCTTGTATCATGTATTGCGGTCAGGACGTCGGTTCTCATGTCAGTGGCTTCCTTTCAGCTTTCACCACTGACATACGAGCCTCAGACTCCGGTTGACCGTCCCGCAGCAAAGTTTGTTTATTCGTTGTTGTTTCCATAACTTCAATTTTTTTTTATATAGATAGGGGTGTCAACCCTATGCTAACACCCCCAACATGGAGGACCAGGGTGTGTGCTTTAGTCTGACCCTTGCCCGCGCAAACCTGTCCAGCTTGGTAGAACCTTCCAGGAGTAAAACTCCCGCTGGCATAGCCCTGGGGGTAATCAGGGTACGCAAGCCACCATACCTCGACAAGGTATTGACACCGGTGATGGCAGTGATTACAGTCTAAATCTCATTAACTTGTGTTCTATTACTTCAAAATGGAAAGAAAAGGTAAGAAATCAAAGCAACTTTCTGCCGCTACAGCACGTCGAAAGTGTATAATTTCCAGCAAAGCTACAACTGAATCAGTGGTGAACGATAACCAACCTGATGTAGGCATCATCAACGTATATCTGCATATCAGTATCCGATAGGCCTACAGTTCAAACTGCTGATCCAAAAGTGTCTTTCACTGCTGGCCCAAATCGATCTGATATAACAATGAGCATGAGTGCGAGCAAGAAAGGTTTATCTTATAACACTTTCTGTGCTCAACCTAAACCTACGTACAGAACCATTGTGGACATTTCTTTTATCAACAATGTTCTTACCAATGTGTGTTGCAACATGTGCAAGCAGAGCACATTGCACAAAAGATACGACAACACTAAGTCAAAGGGTTTCTCCCTCTTTCTGGAAGTTGTGTATGACATGTGAAAAAGCAATTTCTGGAAAGTACACATCCGAGAGGGAACCAGAAGGCCGTGACCCTCCAGGACATGCAATCAACAAATCTGCTGTTCTTAGTGCCCTCATGTCTGGAATGGGCCCATCTACTTTCACTCTCATCTGTGAGAACTTAGACCTCCCTGGCCTGCACCAGAAAACATTCCATAAATATGCAGATTAAATTTTTGATCATGTGGATACCATGCACAACTCTACAGTTTTTTAACGTGCCGTCAGCATCGTTCGAGCTGAGCATGCTAAGAGTCAGCATCGTATCATTAATTAAAAAAGAAGTCATTGTCATCGCTGTCAGCTTTGATGCAACTTGGCTAACTAGAGGTCATAATTCACTGATAGGTGTTGGCAGTGCTATTGACATCTTGACTGGCATGGTCATCGATGCGCATGTTATGTCTTCCTTCTGTCCCCTGCAAGACTACTGGTCAGTGGCAACTGAAAAACCAGCCTGACACATTTGAAAATAGAAAGCAAAGCATCTGAAAGACTACTGCCATAATTACGAAGGGTCAGCCGGAATGATGGAGGGAAAAGCCTGTGAGGTTCTCTGGCTTCGTTCAATGGCAAATCACAAGCTACGCTACACTGTTTTGCTATCATATGGCGATTCCAAAGCCTACAACAGACTTTGCAACATCAAACCATATGGCCCAGAAGTTGACATAACCAAAGAGGAGTGCATCAACAATGTCGCAAAGTGATTAGGCACTGCACTGAGGACACTCATTACTGATTGCAGGAAACAAAAAGTCACCCTTGGGGGAAATGTGTTGAGTGTTAATTTTGCTGGTTGTCATAAATGTAGAAGGTTTACTTGATGATGATGATAATGTAAAGCTTGACTCTTGTGGAAGGCAAAGGTAGTAGTACCCAAGTGGATAGTGTCAAACCTGGACCGAGCAGTCTTGTAGCGGTGTGTGATAATTAGGTTAGGTCAGCAAATATTGAGCTGCTGACAGGGTGTACTGTAGACACTGACTGAACACACTAAGACAGACCAGCAAATGTGTAGTGCTCGTAGGCAGAGGTAAGTTGACATCATGACATCTAGAGGACGCGAATGTGGGGAGGTACGTAGACGTTGGACATGGTACACTCACTCAACCACATGAAGAAGTCAGTAAAGGTTTGGAACAGCTACTGACGTTTCCAAACACAATTTATTATCATACGAAAACAGTCAACAGGCTACGCCAACATCAATGGATACATCATCTTGGCAACACACAGTACATAATAACACATGACGATAGTTCACTGCCATCCTCATCAATAATACGATGATAGGCTGCATAAATATAGTGCTGACTTCAGTCTAATTTATCTTCCTGCAGCTCCAGCAAGATACCCCGTATAGGAAAACGGGTCAGCAAATATGTGAGCATATATCAGCTCCACTCTGACACCAGTCAGATACTTTATTAAGTACGTAGGCGACCACAAACATGGCGGGCCCTAAATATAATAGCCTGCGTTTCCTTGAACGAACGAAAGTATGACAGACCTTGTTCTATGTGGTGCCGCCAGAGTAGTGGGATTCAATCACAATAACGTTTTTTTTTGGGCATACACAAGCCCCAGTGTAATCACTGTCAATATCACTTATGAGCTGAAGTTCAGATAATCTCAAATAGCACTTTCCCGCTCAGGGAAAAAGTCAATGAGCTGGTAATCAATAATGTACATAAATTCTGACAATGGAAGGAAATGTTTCTTTCATTTACCTTAACATTCCTTCATGAATCACACAAGAAATTCACTCACTTCTGAAGAGTATAGAATATCACATGTGGGAAAATATCGTTAGACATCACAGTCTTATACACAGAGGACTTCCCCAAATATCAGAAGCCAAATCAAGATGCGAGGTGTCTTGGCTCCTTCAAATCACAGCTTCAACTACCGGACAGGAAGTCTTTCTCTGCCGCTACCAAAAGTTTGCGCATGCGTATTGAACTGGACTCAGGTAACGAGCGTTACATATATCAGGAGACCGCTGACCATTCACACCTTATATGGCCAGATAGCCAAAGATCGGATCTAATAATAGACCGCTTGACTAACAGACAAGAGGGGGTAACTACACATTTAACTTTAATGAAAGTAAAGAATGAGTATCTGCCCCTGGTCAGGAATTTAATGAGAAATACCTTTGATTCAGAATCTCTCTTCCAAACATCTTCAAACTTAAACAGTCTAGACTACCAGCAAAAAACTGTACGCAACAGTTTACTGCACCCCCCGGGGAAAAAAAAGAAACTTTTTTTTTTTACATCTAAGAGCAAGATACAACAAGCTCATAATGCACGAATAATGTGCAGATGAGAAATATCACAAATAAATATAACGCCTAATGTGAAGCTAACACGACCCATGGAGTGTCAGGCGAGAATATATCTCAAAAACTCAGAGAAAGCATTTCTCTAAGTATAAATATTTCCAGGGAGGAGCCACCACGTACACTACAATGCTGGCAAAGTTACTATGCAAGTACAAGTTACATACATATAATTTTATATATTCTATCAAGTACCTTAAGTTCATGTTTATCAGTGAAAAAAATCATCAAAGGACCAGCGGTGACAATATCTCAATGTACCGTGGTATAGTGATACATACACTTTATCAACTAAAGTATGCATCATATTAACTTACTTACTTACTTAGTCGTTCCCCTTCTACCGTGAGGTGTAGAGGTTTGGAAGAGAGAGCGCCAGACTATCCTATCGGCTGTCTTCCTCCTGGCCTGGTTCCATTCTAGTCCTCGATCCTTCAAAGATTGTCTAATGTTGTCTTCCCAGCGGACTCTGGGTCGTCCTCGGGGTCTGGATCCTTGGCTCTTTGTTTCCCATGCTTGTCGTAGTATCCGATCATCTCCCATTCTGCAGACATGGCCAAACCATCTTAATTGGGACTGTTCTACTTGGGTCTGCAGGGGGTAGGATTTAAGGCCTTGACTTATTGTCTGGTTGCGTACCATATTAACATATAATATATATCAATTTAATGTGCTATACTATAATAATAATGACGAAGATCAATCAGGTCCAAGATCATCTTGACAGCAGGCGCATCTACCATGTCGTTCGAAGGATATAAATGGACATCATAATACGTCATGGTTCGCAACAATGTAACATCTCTCAGCACAGCAATGTTTCACTGAGAAAATACAAATAATACAGCACTATATGATAGCTGTAATATACTCTAACCAAATATATATATTCTTAACTATTAATAGTGGTCGTATGAACTTTTGGCCCTCAAATTGTAACAACCAAACCTTATTCCACTATACCAGAGACGGTAAGAGAGAAAGAAATCACCTAATTTAGTATTCTAAGGTGAAAAGAAATGTGTTAATATATCATGTTATAGACAAGAACTGTTATAAATCTAGACGTGTATTAGGAAGTCTAGGACATAAGAATTAAGTGGAATCATGTGGGCATCTGGACAGAATGTCTGCCATCACATTATCCAAACCACGGATAGCTCGCACCATGAAATGAAAAGGTTGAAGAGCAATGGCATATCGAGTAGATCTCGAGCTCTTCATGTTCTTACTCTGAATAGCCGTAAGAGCTTTTTGGTCGGTTTGCACAATGAAATGCGCGCCAAGAAGGAATCTTTGTAGTTTGAGAATTGACCAAACCATAGCCAACAGTTCACGGTCTAGAACCGAGTAAATCCTTTCTGCCGCATTAAGTTTTCTAGAGATATACATTACAGGATGTAGAGTATCTGAGTACTCTTGCATTAGTGCCACCCCGATCCCAGTGGATGAGGCGTCACTATGAAGAACTAAAGTCTTATCAGCAATAGGTAACCTTAAAATAGGTGGAGATGAGAACAAAGTTTTAATCTGATCCAATGAGGATTGGTATTCCTCGGACCAGCGCACCATATTAGGAGACCCTTTTTTTTAGAAGGGTTGAGAGAGATGCCATGATAGAGGACAGATTCGGAATGAATCTTCCGTAGAACTGTATAAGACCTAAGAGACTACGCACTTGCTTTTTCGTCTTAGGGATAGAGATGTTTAGTATTTTAGTAGTGTTGTGGTCCTCTGTTTTTAAGAGACCATGACCAACACGATGACCAAGGAAAGAAATTTCACTAAACCCAACATAGGCTTTAGAGAGTTTTGCTGTCAGATTATGCTCGCGTAGAGTAGACAGTAGTTCATATAACCCCAAATAGTGATCTTCCCAAGAATCACTGAAAAGACAGATATCGTCCAAGTATGCAATGACATCTGAACGATATGAGAGAATTCGACGCATCATGCGTACGAATGTAGCTGGGGCGTTCATAAGGCCGAAAGGCATAAAATTCCATTGAAACAAACCCCTAGGTGTTGAAAAAGCAGTAAGAGGTTTGGCGCGTTCAGTTAAAGGAACTTGCCAATAACCTTTAGACAAGTCAAGTTTGGTAAAGAAACGAGAATTAGAAAGTCTAGTAAGTAGATCTTCTAATAAAGGTATAGGTTCAGCATCGAAATTCGTAACTTGGTTTAATTTGCGATAATCGACGCAAAGGCGTATGTTATTGTCTTTTTTTTCGAACAATAACCATTGACGAAGAGTATGCTGAAGTGGATGGTTCAATTATTTTCAATTGTATCATTTCATCCAATTCTTTCTCGATCTGTGCTTGAAAATGAATAGGGATAGGATAAGGTCTGACCCTGATAGGATTATGGTCAGTAAGTATTATGTCATGTTTGATGATATGTGTGTGTCCAGGAATGTCGGTAAGGACATCCTGAAATGTTTGTAACATAGAAGAGACTTGTCGCTGTTCTTCAGTCGATAAATCCGGAGAAACAGTAACATTTTTCCGTGATTCAGTAGAATGAAGTGGACTCACCGGAAGAGGGAGATTAACATCTGAGAAAATAGTTTCCTCATCCTGTATAACTGACAGGGATGAGTAATGACCATGTGGGACTGGAGAATCGTCCGTCGCCTTGAAAATAGGCTGCAAATAGTCTGGTCGTTCATGGAATTCGGTAGGCATATTTATATGAAAAGTTTTATGCTTTCCGTTAATATTGACGACATAGTCAACATCAGAAATTTTTGAGATTATAGTGTATGGACATTTCCATGCAATAAGAAGTCTGTTTTCCCTACAAGGGAGCAAAACAAGTGCTTTGTCACCAGGACAAAGTTGTTGTAAGCATCTATTCTTGTTTGCAAATTGCCTTGCCTTTTCTTTAGCAAGTTCGGATGAAGAAGTTGCTAATTTGCATGCTTCGATAACCTTTTGTCTAAGAGCAATGACATACTCGTATGAAGATTGTGTGTCATTGTTAATATTATCAGCAGTTATAAGATCATGAAGTAAAGACATAGTACCGCGCTGTCATGCGCCAAAGACAAGTTCAAAGGGAGAAAACCCTGTATGTTCATTGGGGACATCTCTATAAGCAAAGAGGGCCGCGGGTAGACCCTGTCCCAATCTTGAGGATGATCTTCAGTTATCTTCCCAAGTAAGTTCTTGAGTGTTCTATTCAGACGTTCGACTAACCCATTAGACATTGGGTGATAAATACTACTCAGAGACCTTTCAATATGCAGAGTAGACATTACTTGTGACATAGTGTCTGATATCAATTGGGTGCCATGGTCTGACAATATTTCTCCGGGGAATCCCAAACGAGAAAATATCAGCCAAAGAGCGTCTGCGATATCGGCAGTGGAGATGCTCTTAAGAGGTATAGCCTCTGGCCAACGTGTGCACATGTCAACACATGTTAAGATAAACTGATGTCCTCTGGCTGACTTGATCTTAAAAGGACCGATTTTTTTTTTTGCGTTCGCCCGCTAATACTCGAAGCGAAATCTCAGGTTATTATTTTATGTCTAACCTGACATTGATTTTACGTGAGTATCCCTTTATTTCTTGTACAGAGACAGGTGTCCCTCGCCATTCAGGCAAATACTCGCCGATTTCAGAGGTACCCATTGCAGCTGGGTCGGCTCAGAAGCCGCCAGTCCCTGGTCGACGACACTCCTTCAAATGTCCTCGCCAGGTCTCGAGTTAATCCAGTCCAAATCCCTGTCGATGAAAAATCCTCAAATGCCGTCGCCTGGGTTTGATCCTGTATCACCCGGTCGCCAGAGCGGTGTTGTAACCACTACGCTAGCACGGCTCCCAAAAGGACCGATAATATCAATTGCCATTTTCTGAAACGGACGAATAGGAATGTCTGCAGCCTGGATAGGTGCTGCATGTCGTGGACCTCTTGATTTGACTTCTTGACATATGTTGCAAGATTGGCAATAAATACGTATGTCTTTGTTTACAAATGGCCAAAAGAAAGCCACAAGAACTCTTGACTTAGTTAGGGAAAAACCCATATGTCTAGCACACTGAGAGTCATGAGCATGTTGCAGAATTTGGACTCTCATACTCTTGGGCACAAGAATTTGTGAATGCATGGACGTAGTCGAGTCTTGTACCATACGCACAAGTACGCAATTCTTCATTGTAATCCAAGATATGCGATTTGTGTTCTGATTCGGATCACCTTTTTTGCCATAATGAAGAATTTTTTTAAAGAGGGATCATCTTCTTGCAGTTTTATAAATGAGTCACGCGTAATCACCGAGTGAGCACCTTGGCTATGCACTTCATTACTTTCTGTCGATGAAGTTTTAGGCATATTAAGAGCCTGTGCTCTTGTGACTGCATTGGCAGCTTGAATATTCTGCTCCTCCCAAACAGCAATTTGCTGCGGGGTGCATTCCTTAACTCCATGAATACGACCGATGATAAGATCCGCAATAGGATTCGGCAGAAGACACGTGTGGACATCTCCTGTAAAGAACAGAGTAGCAATGTGAATGATGGCAGTAGGATACTTCTCTACAGTGCCACCAAATGTGACACATTTGACCACTTTTCCAGTGGCACAGGAAGGATCTATGAGAGATTGCCTAACTCCAATAGTAGTGCATCTGGAATAAAAAAGGACAGAGACTGGATTATCATTCACTAGACCTTTATGTAAGACAAGGGATCCTCTCCCGTCATGCGCCACTGACGCAGGAAGAGGGTGTCCACAACTCAAAGTACTTATTGTAGTTGGTTCGAATAATGTTTTGCATTGGGGGCATTGGGATGCTCTCCCAAAATCAAAAGCAGAACAAGTGACAAGATTAGAGTTTTTATTATCACTAACTTGATTACAGGCTTCCTGAGATTCTTGTTGTACAGAGTTTGCCTAATGTCATCTATTTCTTTTATGTTGAGATCTACCGCGATTATTATTGCCTCTAAAATCACAGTTGTTTGACCTACTGGAAATATTGTTCTGGTTTGCATCCCAGCTTCCATAGTTACAGTTATCATGTTCACATTGATGAGAACATTTATTAGTTTGGTTTTGTTGTCCCCGTGGAGGATAACTTGGATAGTTTCCATTATGACTACCCCTACGAAAGCTTCTATAATTATGGAAACCATAGTTACGAGGGCTGTCAGCTCGCCTCCAGTTATTTGAAGAAGAACCATTATGTGATGAGTTACCTTGATTTTTAGTATAATTACGGTTACTCTTCTTATCAAAGTTATGTTGTGCACCTTGAAATTTACGTTGGAAATTAGGGCCGTATGGTGCTGCAGAAGCAACTGGCAACCTTTCCTTAACTTTAGAGTTACTAACAGTCTCATTAGGGTGCGCAGTTACATACCCTAAACAATATTCTTCCATTTCTTTTATGTTTTTATGTTTACGCTCATGTAGAAAGGCAAGAAAATCTTTATTGACAGAAGACATAACCTTATCTCGTAGTAATAAGTCCATAAGGGCTTCATATGTTTTTTCTGTTTTAGACAGCTCAATCCAACGTGTGAACGTAAGATGTGCTTTTGCGATGAATTCTGAGAATTCATCCCCAGTTTATGGTAACATTATCTTAAAGAGAAGACGATAACCATCTTCGTTGAGTTGATATTTCTCTATTAAGGCTGCTCTGATAACATCATAATTATCCTTGTCAGCCTCATCTATCAAGCTTAACATTTAAGTATCTCTGACAACTGATTAGCATATTGTGACTTATCTACTTTATGAGTTCGGCATGACTGTTTAAATCTATCCAGATAGAGCGTTATATCGTCACTGGAAGGATTGAAAGCTGGTAGTTTGACTTTAAAAGTAGAAGTATTCTCCTTATCAGAAGATGATTGATTAGCATTACTAATATTCGTCAACTTCAATTTTTCTAACTCCAAAGCTAAGAGTTTTTCTTCATGTTCCATTTTCGCTTTTCTCTCCTCAGCTTCTCTGTCTAATTTTCTGTTCTCAGCCTCAGCTTCTCTGTCTAATTTTTTGTTCTCAGCCTCTCTTTCGTCTTTTATTTTCAACCTCAGATTCTCTTTTTTGTTTTTCCATTTCCATCTGGAATTTCCTTTCATCTGCCTGCATCTGTAACCTTAAATTCTCAGCAACTATTTTCTTTTGCTCATTTTCCATTTTCTGCCTCTTTTCCTCCGACTTCCGTGCCTTGGCATATTCAGTCGTTGCAAAAACCCTTAATTCCTCAGGAGGTACTCCAAGGGATCTCCCTTGCTCAATAAAGTACTCTAGAGTAGACATAATGTCTAATAATATAATATGAGTAACCTGAAATAACAATCAATTTATTCCAACCTCAATGGTAACAAGTATTTTATAGAGAACTTGTATAATTACTTCACTTTATCCCAATATCTTTGGGAGACAAGTCTTTGAAAAAAAACTTGTATAATCAGTTCACTTTATCCCAATCTCCGTGGGAGACAAATCTTTGATAAAGGACTTGTATAATTACTTCATAATAATAACACCATAAATCACTAATAGTGTATGACTAAGTATCTATACCAATAGTGTACCAAAACCATGAATAACAAAAACAAAGAACAAGCATCAAAGACAATACGATAACATTCGCAGAGGTCAACTAAACTATAAAGCTAAACTAAAGGGAATGTTACAAAAACATGCAATGATAACTGCGAAAAGAAAACAAAACAAATGACGTCACAGTGTATAAACACAAAGATGTATAAAACTAAACAAAAGGAAGAGGAGGCGGACAAATACAAACTAATAAAATCAAAACTAAAGAACAAAAAAAATATGACAACAACAACGATGAAAGAAACACCTCGTCACAGCTAAACAAAAATAGCAACAAATGTCGCTAGCAATTATCACTGATGAAAATTGCACGAGTCCCTAAAGATTGCTCACAATAGACCCTCTGTTATGTGGTGACAACAATGGTCCGGCACTTTACCTTCTAAACAACGGTAATGGTGATGGTGTCGGTACTTGACCTTCTTAAATATAGCAAAGTTCGACAACACGACTGTGCAGTGATGGGAAGATCCACAGTATCGATATGATGTATTTCTAGCAAACATGGTTACTAGACGATCCAACGCTGATACATGTAAACAAACTCACTGGAATGCTCACAAGATGGATGCCATTTGTGTAGCACTGTTAATGGTGTTTACTTGTAGAAATAGGCTCAACGTCTATAGCCCCATGAAGCTGGCACACAAAAAATGTTGAGTGTTAATTTTGCTGGTTGTCATAAATGTAGAAGGTTTACTTGATGATGATGGTAATGTAAAGCTTGACTCTTGTGGAAGGCAAAGGTAGTAGTACCCAAGTGGACAGTGTCAAACCTGGACCGAGCAGTCTTGTAGCGGTGTGTGATAATTAGGTCAGGTCAGCAAATATTGAGCTGCTGACAGGGTGTACTGTAGACACTGACTGAACACGCTAAGACAGACCAACAAATGTGTAGTGCTCGTAGGTAGAGGTAAGTTGACATTATGACATCTAGAGGATGCGAATGTGTAGAGGTACGTAGACGTTGGACATGGTACACTCACTCAACCACATGAAAAAGTCAGTAAAGGTTTGGAACAGCTACTGAAGTTTCCAAACACAATTTATTATCATTTGAAAACAGTCAACAGGCTATGCCAACATCAATGGATACATCATCTTGGCAACACACAGTACATAATAACACATGACGATAGTTCACTGCCATCCTCATCAATAATACGATGATAGGCTGCATAAATATAGTGCTGACTTCAGTCTAATTTATCTTCCTGCAGCTCCAGCAAGATACCCCGTATAGGAAAACGGGTCAGCAAATATGTGAGCATGTATCAGCTCCACTCTGACACCAGTCAGATACTTTATTAAGTATGTAGGCAACCACAAATATGGCGGGCCCCTAAATATAATAGCCTCTGTGTTTCCTTGAATGAACGAAGGTATGACAGACTTTGTTTTACGTGGTGCCACCAGAGTAGCGGGATTCAACCACAATAAAGTTCCTTTTTGGGCATACACAAGCCCCAGTGTAATCACTGTATATATCACTTATGAGCTGAAGTTCAGATAATCTCAAATAGCGCTTTCCGCTCAGGGAAAAAGTCAATGAGCTGGTAATCAATAATGTACATAAATTCTGACAATGGAAGGAAATGTTTCTTTCATTTACCTTAACATTCCTTCATGAATCACACAAGAAATTCACTCACTTCCGAAGAGTATAGAATATCACATGGAGGAAAATATCGTTAGACATCACAGTCTTATACACAGAGGACTTCCCCAAATATCAGAAGCCAGATCAAGACGCGAGGTGTCTTGGCTCCTTCAAATCTCAGCTTCAACTCCCAGACAGGAAGTCTTTCTCTGCCACTACCAAAAGTTTGCGCATGCGTATTGATGCATGACCCCTGAACTGGACTCAGGTAACGAGCGTTACATATATCAGGAGACCGCTGACCATTCACACCTTATATGGCCAGATAGCCAAAGATCGGATCTAATAATAGACTGCTTGACTAACAGACAAGAGGGGGTAACTACACATTTAACTTTAACGAAAGTAAAGAATGAGTATCTGCCCCTGGTCAGGAATTTAACAAAAAATACCTTTGATTCAGAATCTCTCTTCCAAACATCTTCAAACTTAAACAGACTAGACTACCAGCAAAAAACTGTACACAACAAAATGGCTATAGTCGTCTGACCCAAAATGCCATAAGAAAACTGTGTATTTACTACACCAGAGCCATCCACCAGCATAGTACGGCCCCAGAGATAAAACAAGCCATCATGGCTTCTCTCTACCATGGGTATTCAACAAACGACAAACCCCAACATAAGTTTTGTCTGTCAAGCAAAAACTCCTGGTGTTTCTATCAGGCTCCCATGGCCAAAGGAGAAGCTGCTGAACCCCACGAAACCCTTGTTCACACACTGCTAGACTACAACCTGCTCCATAAGCAATTAGCCTCTATTTATGAACATCTTACTGATCAGCATCTGCTTAAGCGGTGTGAGCTAAGTGCAACACAAAATTCAAATGAAAGCCTCCACAATGTTATATGGAGTCATTGCAGCAAGCAGACATTTGCGTCATTAAAAAGGATCAAATTCAGTGTCCTTGTGGTCATTAGAGAGTTCAACTTTGGTCCATCAGCCAGTGCAGAAATAGAAAAAGCTGTATGGCCAAGCATCTGGAATAAACTCGAAATGCCTTGGACAGGTGCAATTAAGGAAACGTCTAGCCAACAGCCAGAAACTGACAAACTTGTAAAAAGAAGAAAGATTAGGCAAGAGGCAAAACAAAGAAGAGAGTAGGATCTGCAGGAAGCAAAAGGAGGTGCAGCATATGATGCTGGAAAATTTTAGACACATTCAGCCCCCCAGAATGGAGTATATTTGATAAGACAAGGCACTCAGTGAGTAAAATGCATTTTTCTTAAAACTAAATTTTTATTAACATAAAATTAAAAAAAACCAACAACCTGTCTTCCATACTTCCATACCTTTATCAAATTTTGAATGCATGTAGTACACATAGATATCTTTAAATGTTAATGACATAATTTTGATATGTTGGTAATTATATATATATATATATATATATATATATATATATATATATATATATATATATATATATATATATATATATATATATATATATATATATATATATATATATATATATTGTTTTAATATGTTTTTACATATTTTGTCATTCAAATATAAAGTATTTTTTAAAAATAATTAAAAATAGAATTTTAAACATACCAAATAAGCTTCTGATCAGTTGTCTTAATTGTCAGTCACAACATGTGTGTGCAATTTGATAAACTTTGGTCGACAGGGATCAAATGATATTTACTCTTGAAAATTGGTGAAAAATTCAATTTAGCGGATCTTTTTGGGCTCCCATGGTACACAAACATCACATTTGTAAGGCTTCTCTTCAGTATGTTTTATTTTGTGTTTCTTGAGATTAGAAGAGTGTGTAAACATTACACCACAAACATCACACTTGTAAGGTTTTTCTCCAGTATGTATTTGTTTCTTTAGACTAAATGAATGTGTAAATTTGACTGTGTAAACCCTCCTCCACAAACATCACACTTGTAAGGCTTCTCTCCAGTATCATCTTTTTTATGCACATTAAGACCAGAAGACTGTGTAAACCCTACTCCACAAACATCACACTGGTAAGGCTTCTCTCTGGTATATTCTGTTTTGTTCCTTCATGTTAGCAGACCATGTAACCCCTACTCCATAAACAAAGCACTTGGAAGGGTTCTGTCGAACATGTAATCAGGGTAGAAAAATGTGTAAAATCTACTCCACAAACATCACATGTATGGCATCTCTCCAGTTGTCATAAAACTACTTATACTGTGGATTTGAACACATGACAATCAACTAATCACTGGCTCATCATCTAAGGTTACGACCACAGCACAAGATAGTTGACAATAACTAAATTAAACACCTCTTAACAGGTAATTTCCCTTTTTATTAAGACTGCCCACAGAGAAGCCAAACACGGCCATCAACACATATGAAATGCATATAAATGCCAATACCACTTGCCTAATGACAACTCAATCTATCAGTGTCATACCCACTGACATGTCACTATTCAATGAACATTACAATGACTTTCGCTCACCAGCTAAGTCCTGTACTATGATAAAGCAATACTTAAACACAAATGACTCATCATCAACGGCCTAAGGAAATGCCACTAGAAACTAAACCACCACTCTAGAATTATGCAATTTAATCCACACCGCATGAAGAAATGGCAAGCACTATAAATGAACAATAATGGCATACACTTCCCAGTATAAATGCTGACAGGGAACATAAAGGCAACCTGCCCGGACGCTAGCCAGAACTCTACTGCTTTTTTGCGCCAGAATTTGTTTCCACTTCCCATCCGGTCAGCTGACCAAATGGGTTTTTAAATTATATCAATGTTGTCACTCTCAGTGTGACCAACCTGATATTTTGGCGAACATATATACTGTGACACCAGTATGTATTCTTTTGTGATGTTTCAGACCAGAAGAATGAGTAAACAATACTCCACAAACATGACACTTGTAAGGCTTCTCTCCAGTATGTATTCTTTTGTGTTGTTTCAGACCAGAAGACAGAGTAAACCCTACTCCACAACAATCACACTTGTAAGGCTTTTCTCCAGTATATATTCTTTTGTGTCCATTCAGGTTAAAAGACCTTGTTAACTTTACTCCACAAACATCACACTTGTAATGCTTCTCTCCAGTATGTGTTCCTTTGTGTTCCTTCATGGTAGACAACTTTGTAAACACTACTTCACAAACATCACACTTGTAAGGCTTCCCTCCTGTACGTTCTTTTGTGTTCCTTCATAGGAGACAACTGTGCAAACACTACTTCACAAACATCACACTTGTAAGGCTTCTCTCCAGTATGTATTCTTTTGTGATTTTTCAGACTAGAAGGATGTGTAAACCCTAATCCACAAAAATCACACTTATAAGGCTTCTCTCCAGTATGTATTCTTTTGTGTTGTATCAGACTAGAAGAATGAGTAAACAATACTCCACAAACATCACACTTGTAAGACTTCTCTCAAGTATGTGTTATTTTCTGTATTCTCAGAAATGAAGAATGTGTAAACCCTACTCAACAAACATCACATGTGTAAGGCTTTTCTCTAGTATGTGTTTTATGCACTTTCAGATCAGGAGAATGCATAATTCCTTGTAGATACAATTCAGATTTTGTCTTCCATTCAGGCTAGAAGACCGTGTAAACTCTACTACACAAACATCCCACTAGTAAGGCTTCTCCCCTGTATGTATCCTTTTGTGTTTCTTTAGTCTAGATGAATGTGTAAACTCTACTCCACAAACATCACATTTGTAAGGCTTCTCTCCAGTATGTAATCTTTTCTGTTTCATTACACTAGATGAATGTGTAAACTCTACACCACAAACATCACATTTGTAAGGATTCTCTTCAGTATGTTTTATTTTGTGTTTCTTGAGATTAGAAGAGTGTGTAAACATTACACCACAAACATCACACTTGTAAGGCTTTTCTCCAGTATGTATTTGTTTCTTTAGACTAAATGAATGTGTAAATTTGACAGTGTAAACCTTCCTCCACAAACATCACACTTGTAAGGCTTCTCTCCAGTATGATATTTTTTATGCACATTAAGACCAGAAGACTGTGTAAACCCTACTCCACAAACATCACACTGGTAAGGCTTCTCTCTGGTATATTCTGTTTTATTCCTACAGGTTAGCAGACCATGTAAACAATACTCCACAAACAAAGCACTTGGAAGGGTTCTGTTGAACATGTATTCAGGGTAGAAAATGTGTAAAATCTACTCCACAAACATCACATGTATGGCTTCTCTCCAGTATGTATTCTTTTGTGATATTTCAGACCAGAAGAATGAGTAAACAATACTCCACAAACATGACACTTGTAAGGCTTCTCTCCAGTATGTATTATTTTGTGTTGTTTCAGACCAGAAGACAGAGTAAACCCTACTCCAAAAACATCACACTTGTAATGCTTCTCTCCAGTATGTGTTCTTTTATGTTCCTTCATGGTAGACAACAGTGTAAACTCTATTTCCCAAACATCACACTTGTAACGCTTCTCTCCAGTATGTATTGTTTTGTGTTTCTTCAGACTAGAATGATGTGTAAACCCTAATCCACAAACATCACACTTATAATGCTTCTCTCCAGTATGTGTTCTTTTGTGTTCCTTCATGGTAGACAACTTTGTAAACACTACTTCACAAACATCACACTTGTAAGGCTTCCCTCCAGTATGTGTTCTTTTGTGTTCCTTCATAGGAGACAACTATGTAAACACTACTTCACAAACATCACACTTGTAAGGCTTCTCTCCAGTATGTATTCTTTTGTGATTAGAAAAATGTGTAAATGATACTGCACAAACATCACACTTATAAGGCTCCTCTCCAGTATGTGTTCTTTTGTGTTCCTTCATAGGAGACAATTGTATAAACACTACTTCACAAACATCACACTTGTAATGCTTCTCTCCAGTATGTATTCTTTTGTGATTTTTCAGACTAGAAGGATGTGTAAATCCTAATCCACAAAAATCACACTTATAAGGCTTCTCTCCAGTATGTATTCTTTTCTGTTGTATCAGACTAGAAGAATGAGTAAACAATACTCCACAAACATCACACTTGTAAGACTTCTCTCAAGTATGTGTTATTTTCTGTGTTCTCAGAAATGAAGAATGTGTAAACCCTACTCAACAAACATCACATTTGTAAGGCTTCTCTCCAGTATGTGTTGTTTTATGCACTTTCAGACCAGAAGAATGCGTAAACCCTAGTAGATACAATTCAGGTTTTGTGTTTCTTTCAGGTTAGAAGACCGTGTAAACTCTACTACACAAACATCCCACTAGTAAGGCTTCTCCCCTGTATGTATCCTTTTGTGTTTCTTTAGACTAGATGAATGTGTAAACTCTACTCCACAAACATCACATTTGTAAGGCTTCTCTCCAGTATGTAATTTTTTGTGTTTCATTACACTAGATGAATGTGTAAACTCTACACCACAAACATCACATTTGTAAGGCTTTTCTTCAGTATGTTTTATTTTGTGTTTCTTGAGATTAGAAGATTGTATAAACATTACACCACAAACATCACACTTGTAAGGCTTTTCTCCAGTATGTATTTGTTTCTTTAGACTAAATGAATGTGTAAATTTGACTGTGTAAACCTTCCTCCACAAACATCTTACTTGTAAGGCTTCTCTCCAGTATCATCTTTTTTATGCACTTTAAGACCAGAAGACTGTGTAAATTCTACTCCACAAACATCACACTGGTAAGGCTTCTCTCTGGTATATTCTGTTTTGTTCCTTCAGGTTAGCAGACCATGTAAACCCTACTCTACAAACAAAGCACTTGGAAGGGTTCTGTCGAACATGTATTCCGGGTAGAAAAATGTGTAAAATCTACTCCACAAACATTACATGTAAGGCTCCTCTCCAGTACGTATTCTTTTGTGATGTTTCAGACCAGAAGAATGAGTAAACAATACTCCACAAACATGACACTTGAAAGGCTTCTCTCCAGTATGTATTCTTTTGTGTATTTTCATATTAGAAGACTGTGTAAATGATACTCCACAAACATCATACTTATAAGGCTTCTCTCCAGTATGTGTTCTTTTGTGTTCCTTCATGGTAGACAACTTTGTAAACACTAGTTCACAAACATCACACTTTTAAGGCTTCTCTCCAGTATGTGTTCTTTTGTGTTCCTTCATAGGAGACAACTGTGTAAACACTACTTCACAAACATCACACTTGTAAGGCTTCTCTCCAGTATGTATTCTTTTGTGATTTTTCAGACCAGAAGGATGTGTAAACCCTAATCCACAAAAATCACACTTGTAATGTTTCTCTCCAGTATGTATTCTTTTGTGTTGTCTCAGACCAGAAGACCTTGTAAACTTTACTCCACAAACATCACATTTGTAAGGCTTCTCTCCAGTATGTGTTCTTATGTGTTTCTTCATGGTAGACAACTGTGTAAACACTACTTCACAAATATCACACTTGTAAGGCTTCTCTCCAGTATGTATTCTTTTGTGTTGTATCAGACTAGAAGAATTAGTAAACAATACTCCACAAACATCACACTTGTAAGGTTTCTCTCCAGTATGTATTCTTTTGTGTTTTATCAGATCAGAAGACCTTGTAAACTTAACTCCACAAACATCACATTTGTAAGGCTTCTCTCCAGTATGTGTTCTTATGTGTTCCTTCATGGTAGACAACTGTGTAAACACTACTTCACAAAGATCACACTTGTAAGGTTTCTCTCCAGTATGTATTCTTTTGTGTTTTATCAGATCAGAAGACCTTGTAAACTTTACTCCACAAACATCACACTTGTAAGGCTTCTCTCCATTATGTATCCTTTTGTGTTCCTTCAGGGCAGAAAACCATGAAAACTTTAATCCACAAACATCACACTTGTAAGGCTTCTCTCCAGTATGTTTTATTTTGTGTTTCTTGAGATTAGAAGACTGAGTAAACCCAACTCCACAAAAATCACACTTGTAAGGCTTTTCTCCAGTATGTATTCTTTTGTGTCCATTCAGGTTAAAAGACCTTGTAAACTTTACTCCACAAACATCACACTTGTAATGCTTCTCTCCAGTATGTGTTCTTTTGTGTTCCTTCATGGTAGACAACAGTGTAAACTCTACTTCACAAACATCACACTTGTAAGGCTTCTCTTCAGTATGTATTGTTTTGTGTTTCTTCAGACTAGAAGGATGTGTAAACCCTAATCCACAAAAATCACACTTATAAGGCTTCTCTCCAGTATGTATTCTTTTGTGTATTTTCAGATTAGAAGACTGAGTAAATGATACTCCACAAACATCACACTTATAAGGCTTCTCTCCAGTATGTATTCTTTTGTGTTGTATCAGACTAGAAGAATGAGTAAACAATACTCCACAAACATCACACTTGTAATGTTTCTCTCCAGTATGTATTCTTTTGTGTTGTCTGAGACCAGAAGAAAGAGTAAACAATACTCCACAAACATCACACTTGTAAGGTTTCTCTCCAGTATGTATTCTTTTGTGTTTTATCAGATCAGAAGACCTTGTAAACTTTACTCCACAAACATCACATTTGTAAGGCTTCTCTCCAGTATGTGTTCTTATGTGTTCCTTCATGGTAGAAAACCATGAAAACTTTAATCCACAAACATCACACTTGTAATGATTCTCTCCAGTATGTTTTATTTTGTGTTTCTTCAGATTAGAAGACTGAGTAAACCTTACTCCACAATCATCATACTTGTAAGGCTTCTCTCCATTATGTATCCTTTTGTGTTCCTTCAGGGTAGAAAACCATGAAAACTTTACTCCATAAACATCACAATTGTAAGGCTTCTCTCCAGTATGTTTTATTTTGTGTTTCTTGAGATTAGAAGACTGAGTAAACCCTACTCCACAATCATCACTCTTGTAATGCTTCTCTCCAGTATGTTTTCTTTTTAGTTTTATTGGAGTAGAACATTGTGATAGTGTTACACCACAAACATCATGTTCATAAAGGTTCTGAATGTTTTTACTCTGCATGTGGTTCACAAATCCCCAACTCGTATCAACCGCATCAAGCTCATCACTTTTCTTTCTAATGTCATCTGACCCCCTTTCATTTTGAATTGGGACCTTAAAATCATTCTGGGTCTCACCAATGATTGCTGACCTGTCATGACTAGTAATGGGATGCACAGCTACATCACTTCCAGTTGTTCCAGACTCATCATAATTGTCATTTGTCAACAATGGAAAACTGGTATAATCATTCTTGCACAATCTATCCTTGATGTTGATGCCCTGGGCTTGGTATGGCACATCTGAAATTATATGGGATTTAGATAGAAAAAATAACTAAGCAGTCAGTTATTAGATGATTTAAATTGTGTAGCTCTATAAAAGACATATAGCTGAATCGAAATTTAAAATTGAGGATAGTAAGCTATAATGGCAGCATTACATTTCATTCTATATCTTCAATATCCATTAGTAAAATAAATAGTTAATTTCCTTCATTATGTTCACAATTTTTCTAAACTAATGTTTACATTAATGTCTGCACAGATTCAATTTGCCTCTAATGAATGTTGTCAAATTTTGCTGAATGTCATGAGTGGACATATGGTATATTTTTTGAAAATTCACATCAAATTTAGTTATCGGAATCATGTCAAGATGTCTTGCAAAAAATAAAATTAATTTAAAATAAAAAATTAAAGCAGCTTTAAAAACAAAGATTTCTTACAAGATTGAAAACACAGTGAAATGCGATTTTTTTGGGTTTTTTTAATGGCAGAAGTCTTTAACTGCTTAATGTGAAAATGTTTAAGGACAAAGGTTAAATACTCTACTGTATCAGTGTAATGTGGCTGGTATCAAACAGTATTGGCTACTGCTGTTCCTTTGGCTCTACTGGTTGCATGTAGATGGGGAACGCAGCATGGGCAACAGCTTGATCTCCATATAACTGTGCCCAAGCTCGCAATCTGGACAGGACACTCCGGTGTCACCCTATAAGTGTTGGCCCAACCTGGTGTATGGCATGGTGCCAGGGGTTACTTCCAACAGTGGGGAGAGGTTCTCTGATCTGTCTGGACAGCTACCACCTGCTTCAATCTGGGCAATCTCCAATCAATTAGGTGTTGTCCTGCGATGACGGGCCCAATCCTCTCTTCATTTAGTTTATGGGACATCAGTTTTCCTTCATCTTCAATGCATGATCATAGCCTGTAAAACATACACGGCACATTTTCTTCTCATTGGTAAATATTCTCCTAGCATCAGTACTATTTTTAGATTTACGATGTCATTCTAATCCTAATCTCAGTAGCCAAAACTGGTTAGAACCCACTGAGTTTCTCGGCCAATGAATAGAGCAAACTACTTTAGGCTCAGCTAGATACAGCCTAAACCCACTCTAGAAAACCCCTCATGTGACTTTTAACGCTACTGATTGGAGCATCTGTAGTATGCCAGATCACATGCCCAAGCAGAATTAACAAGGTAAAAGATCTGTCATTGAATACAAAATTCACTTGCATCCATGAAGGCGAAGGGGACAGACCTAATCAAAGACTGCCAATTCACGCGTTTAGAGCACGGTAAAGCCATGTTTTTAAACTGCTGATTAAAGTCCCAACTCTGAGTAGGTAAGTGAAATCTCATAGAAAAATAGTATTGTAGTGAACTGTGTAGAACCTTGCAAACTCAACGCAGTGATCATTTTTGCATTATTCATTTTCTTTATAATCGCAGCTAGCCACAAGGCTATAGTGTGATCTTTTGTATTTTATTACCAGACGGAAGAATTCTGTACAAAATGTTCATATTTATTTTAAATGTATTCTATATTATTTTTTTGTATTAATTCATCACATTTGACCCGACGATTAGACAAGAGGAAATTAATAACAATAATAATTATGACAGGCCATGCTCTAATAATTCATCATAATTTACATGACTTCAATAGGAGATAAAGTACTATAATAATGTTGACCAACTGTTCTATAATAATTCATCATAAATTACATGACGATTCGACCAGAGAGAAAGTACTATAAAAGGTCGCCAGACAATTCTAAACAAATGTTGTCCAACAATTCTATGTTAGTTCATCATATTTGACATGACGGTTAGACAGAGGCACAGAACTAGAATACTGTTCCCGACCCTTCTATAATAATTCATCGCGTTAACACGACGATTAGTGATGAGGTAAAGAATTATAATACTGCTGCTTGGGCAGGGAAATATAATAATAAAAGGCAGAAAAGGGGGAAAGTTGAATTCAAGATAAGGCTCTAGACATATGATATTAGAGACTAAAATCTGACATGACTGGCAGATGGATGGCTTCCTCAAGCTAGAAAACTAGTGAAGCCGTATTTGTCTTCAGTCTATGGGAGAATCCTTGCACGACAGTCCAATCTCAGATGAAGAATAGGGAGTCAAGCACAGAGAAGGCAGATCCACACCATTAGAGACCCACTTGATGCAACGTCACAAAGAGACAGGACAACCAACCATGCTTCGCTTTCAGCCAGGGGCTGAAAAGATAAGTTCCCTATATTAAAGGGAGCCCACCATAACAATGTAAAAGCACATATCCATTCATCAGTATGATGATTCAAACTTGAATTGTTTATCACATACTTCTAAAACACTTCCATAAACACTACCATAATTCATCATCAGTTCATTTAAATTTTATTAAACCAATTGGGTGTATATAATGTACCCCATGACTCGTTCATTCAATTAGATGTTACATACTGAAAGATGTTTTACCGTCTTTGTAGAAGGTGGGGGAGGGGGGGGGGGGAAGGGGGGGGGGTTAAAAATAATATATATATAATAATCCCAGCAGTAAGTGATCAAAGGATAATAATAATACATAACATAGAAGGGGACTAAATTAGCTTACTTACTTAGTCATTCCCCTTCTACCGTGAGGTGTAGAGGTTTGGAAGAGAGAGCGCCAGACTATTCTATCAGCTGTCTTCTTCCTGGCCTGGTTCCATTCCAGTCTTCGGTCTTTCAAAGATTGTCTAATGTTGTCCTCCCAGCAGATTTTGGGTCATCCTGGGGGTCTGGATCCCTGGCTCTTTGTTTCCCATGCTTGTCATGGTAGCCGATCTTCTCCCATTCTGCAGACATGGCCAAACCATCTTAGTTGGGACTGTTCTACTTGGGTCTGCAGCGGATGGGATTTTAGGCCTTGACGTATTGTCTGGTTGCGGACCATGTCTCTTCTTGTTACTTCAACCACCTTCCTCAGATACCGCATTACTGAGGTTTGGATCTGGCTTTTGTGGGTTGTAGTCATTGCCCATGACTCGCATCCATATGTCAAGACTGGGACATAGGTGGAGCGGTATACAGCCATCTTCGTTTTCTTACATCCTCTTTCTTGCTGAGGAATCCTCGATTTATGGCCTGAAAAAGTCTCCCAGCCGCTGCTTTTCGAGTGGCCAACTCTTCTTTGATGCCTCCCTTTCGGTCTATAACAGCTCCGAGATATTTAAAGTGGTCGACCTGCTCCAGGACCTGTTCTCCCAACTTAATCTGATGTCTTCTTTCTTCTCATGATATCACCATGGATTTTGTTTTAAAGCTGCTTATGACCATCCCTCTCTTCTCCAGCTCTTCCTTCCAGACTTGCAGATTGGATTGGAGATGTGTCTCTTCTTCTTCTTCTTCTTCTCGTTCGCTGTTGTTTAGAAATGTCTACACAAGAAGTCCGGTTCTCTGGATGTATGTTGCTGTGGTTGAAAGTTCTTCAAGACTCCCAAACAGCTTTGTGTGGATGTGTGTCTCTGTGGGCCAATGTTCAGTTTGCAACTGACTAAGCATGTGGCAGTCTTGCAGGATGTGTTCGGCTGTCTGCGCTGCCTGTCCACATGTACATAGGGGTGATGGGACGAATCTCAGTCTGTATAAGTGACTGTTCAGTCTGTTATGTCCTGTTCTAATACGGAACAGGATCACCTGTTTTGCTCGATCAAGATAGTGATAGTTGTCTCTTTGTTGGTCAATTTTCCTGATGGCTTTGATAAGGGTCTTCTTTTCCTGGAAGGTGATTGTTTGTTCTTTTCGTTCCCGTGTTGCTCCCTCTTTTGCTAACGTATCTGCTCTCTCGTTTCCTCGTATGCCACAGTGTGATGGTATCCAATGTAGCACTACCCTTCTTTTGATATTTACTTCGCATAGGGCTTTTATTAATTCTGGCAGTTTATCACTGTTGAGGGCTTGAAGAACTGACATTGCATCGGTAAGGAATACAACCTGCTGACATTGGCTTTTTGTGTTATTTATTATTCCTGCCCAAGTCTACCTCACCTACTCGTGGTGGACCCCGTTATACAGCAAATGAGGTAAAGGCAAAATCAAATTCCCTTAAGAAACAGGTGCTGAAGTCAGATGTACCAGGCCAGGAGGCACACCAGCAACCATGGTACCATGCAACCCGCTTTGGTTTAATATGTCTACACTGTTCTTATCCCAAATGGTTCTGTAAGCTGTCCTTCATGAAGAACTCTGCATGTCATGTCTTCATATGTTTTCTTTATTAAATTAATGATTGTCAGGGGAACTCCATAATGCCTCATCAATATCCAAAGTGATTCTCTATGTACGCTGTCAAATGCCTTTTCGTAGTCCACAAATCCGATGTATAATGGTGTCTTCCATTCCAGACTTTGTTCAACTATTATTCTCAAAGTGGCTATTTGGTCTGTACATGATCTGTTTTGTTGAAAACCTGCTTGTTCATCTCTCAGTTTCTTGTCTATGGACTCTTTTAATCTCTCAAGGATAATCCTATTTAATACTTTTCCTGGCACTGATAGTAACATTATTCCTCTATAATTTGTGCACTCTTGTAAATTTCCTTTCTTAGGCAACTTAACCAGATATCCTTCCTTCCATTCTGCTGGTATTTCTTCCTTTTCCCAGACTTTACCAAGTAATTTATATAACATCTGTAGCCGTGTTGATATCTGCTTTGATGGCCTCTGCTGGAATGCCATAAGGTCCAGACGCTTTTCCACCTCTTAGAAGCTTTATGGCTTTCTTTATTTCTTCCTTCATTGGTCTTTCACCATTAATTTGTAGCTCTTCTTCTGCTGGCTGGATGTCTGGGGGGTTTTGTGGAGCTGGTCTATTGAGAAGGTCCTCAAAATATTCTGTCCACCTCTTCATTTGCTCTTGTATATTGCTGAGCAGTTTTCCATTCTTGTCCTTTATGAGACAACTTGTTTGCTTGTATTTCCCTGTTAGCTTCTTTGTGCTGCTAAACAGTTCTCTCATATTTCCTTTGGCTGCAGCATCTTCTTCCTCTCTTGACAACTCCTCAATATACTTCCTCTTGTCTCTTTTGATACTTCTTTTAACTTCTTTGTTTGCTTCTGTGTACACTTCTTGAGCCTTGGCTTTGGAACTTCTGGTTTTGCTTGTGTTTAAATATGCTTTCTTGTTTTTTTCTGTCTTTTATCATCTTGATGGTTTCTGTTGTTATCCATGCTTTTTGTTGTCGTTCCCTCTTCCCCAGTATTTCTTCACATGTCTCATTCCATGCCATTTTGATTTGCTGCCAATAGTCTTCTGTATTCTCTACATCTTCCAGCTGTTGGAGCACTTGGAATTTGTTGGATATTGTGACTGCAAACTTGTCTCTTGATTTCTTAGATGTCCTACATTAAATTATTGTCTATAATTTTGCATTGTTGCATATCTCTTGAGTTTCATTTTTACTTTGGCTATCAGAAGGTGGTGATCTGATGCCACATCTGCTCCTCTATATACCTTTACATTCTGCAATGATGATCTGAACTTCTTGTTTATGCATATATGATCAATCTGATTTTCTGTTCTATGGTCTGGTGATATCCACGTTGCCTTGTGTATTCTCTTATGTGGAAACATGCTTCCTCCTATAGCCAGTTGATTTGAAGCACAGAAGTTTGAGAATAGTTCCCCATTTTCATTCATTATTCCTAGCCCCTGTTTTCCCATGACTTCTTCAAAGCTAGTGTTGACTGTACCTATCTTTGCATTCATGTCACTCATCAAAATTGTGATGTCTCTTCTTTTTACTTTTTCCATAATTTCCTGTAGTCTAGTATAAAATGCTTCTTTCACAGAATCTTCTTTGTCATTAGTTGGTGCATAACACTGGATGACATTCACATTTATTTTCTTTTTAGCTGTTTTAAAAGTAGCTGTTATTATTCTGGGTCCAACTGCTTCCCATTCAATGAGTGCTTTCTGTGCTACTTTAGATAACATAAGAGCTACCCCTTCACTGTGGTGTGAACTTTCATCTTCATGTCCTGAGGACAGCACCAATTCACCTGCGATGAGTTTCTTCCTGTCTACCCCCTTCCACTTTGTTTCACACAGTCCTAGAACCTTGATTTTATATTCCCTCATTTCTGCTGCTACTTATGCCACTTTCCCTTGATTGTTTAATGTCTGAACATTCCAGGTGCCAAATCTGGAAGTTCTCCTAGAAGAAAGAAGGTTAGTCAGTAACACAGACTCCTTTTGGCTTTCTCTGTATTGCATCATACGCCTCCCTGCGAGAGGACCTTCCCCTGTCTTGGATGGCTGTGTTTTATTTTCTTTAATTGACTTGTCCATGTTTGTTGAAGTTTTTTGTGGTTTAAATTTTTTACGGGATGGGGTAACCGGCCCCATGCCCAACCCTCTTTAGTCGCTGTCTATGACATGCTTGGCAGGGAACAGTGTTACTATTCTTTGCTCCCCTTTCAGGCCCCGGTGAAGATAGTGTACAAGCAGAGGCAATAATGGTCAGCTGGTTCTAGCCCGCTCTCCACTCATCACGTAAAAAAAATTTATTCTCCCAGCATAATATGATGCCATTTTCCTTCTCTTGCGATCACCATGGTTTTGGTTTGGAGCTGCTGATAACCAGCTCTCTCTTTTCCAGTTCTTTCTTCCAGACTCGCAGGTTGGATTAACTCTAACAGTCTCAGCCTTGTTGATTCATCCATTGCAGTGTCATAATCTAGCAGGTGATCATTAAATGCCCTCAGTATCTCTCCCTTATCCACGTCCAGTGTCCCCACTATGGATGCTTTCGAGGTCAGTCTGTCAGCTCTCTCATTGCCATGTACCAATGCATGACTAGTTCTAAACTAATTTTATTATTATTTTTAAGATAGGTTTTCTGAAGCTGGAAGTGGCAAATGGAACTGACTGTGCATTGGTAAAAAAACCAGTTTGTCTCTCTGTATTTTCTTTTGTCATTATAACCTTTGCTGCAGTTTTCAAGGCCTCTGTCTCTGCTCTGAAGTTACTTGAGAATTGTCCTATTGCCACTGACACCTTTTTCTATGAACCAGTGCTCAAGGTCAGATAGACACCTCCACCTCCATTTTCTGTTGCATTTGTTGCTAATCCATCAGTGTATGCATGTGTCCAGGTGTTGGGTGGGTAATGTTTCTCTATATGTATTTTATTGCTATCAGTTTTCTCTCTGTTGAAGTCTGGCTCATTTTTCTTTCAATTTCAGGAATGTTTTCTATTACTTCAGGGAAACAATGTTGATTCCAAACTGAAAGCTTGTGTGCAGTGTAGATAATATATAATAGTTAATAACTGATATTGTATTTTTGGAAACTGCTCTCATCTGTGGTTTGGTTGATTCTACAAAGTTGCTTTGTTTAAGTCTTTGCCTTCTAAGAGAATTCATTCTATGGCATATTGGATGGTCTGTTAGTCTCCTGAATTTTTCAGCTTGTTGCTGAGCCCTGCAGTCTCTTCTTTCCTCCACTGGCTGGAGGTATGTAATCTTTTCGAGTTCTTTTATAGGTGTTGACTTCATGCCGCCCGCTATAATTCTCATTGTTTGATTTTGGAGTCTGCTGATTTTATTGAAGTTTGACTTAGCTGCTGTTGCCCATGCTGCAATGTCATACTCTAGGACTGGTCTCACTTGCCCTGTGTATAACATCTTTAGTACTCTCTCATCTGCACCCCAAGTTGTTCCAGCAAGCTTTTTCATTATTGCCATTCATTGCCTTGCTCTCATTCGGTTTCAGTCAACTTGTTTTTTTCCAAGTCAGACGGTGATCAAAAGTAATGCCTTGGTAGTTTGGAATTTCATTTAAATGTAGATTTTCTCCATTTAGCACTAGTTTGGAACTCTGTGGTTTATTTGAGAAGGAAAATACTGTGTACGTTGTTTTTTCCTTCATTTCTCTTTATGAAACATGTTTTGGCCCACTCTTCTAGTGATGTTAGTGCTTGCTGCATTCAAATGTTTGCAGTAGTGATATACTCTTCAGAGATCCGCAAGCCTAAGTCATCTACAAAGGAGGCACTGTGTTATTTTTGGAATATTGTCTGCTTTGTCATTTTTGTATGCAAGGAACAGTGCAGGTGACAGGCCTCCCCCTTGTAGTACCCCTGCTCTAATATAAACTTTTTACTAGTCTGTCCTTGTAGCTGTATTCTGGCAGTTCTATTCTCAAGGTAGTGGCCAATCCATTTGTTCATTTATCCACACAAATCACTTCTGTCCAATTTGACTTTCAATCCCTCATTCCAAACTTTATCAAAAGCTATTTCTAAATCTATCAAAACCACTAGTGTGTGTTTTTTCTCTTGGAAGGCATCTTTGATTTCCTGAGCTATACTTGTAATCTAATCTTCAGCGGATCTGTGTTGTCTGAATCCTGCTTTTTGAGGGGTTAATAGGTGTTTATTTTCCAAGTGCCACATCAGTTTGGTATTAATCATGTGCTTCATCACTTTTCCTACACAGCTTAGTAGGCTGTTTGGTCTGTAACCATTTGGTTCTTTCAGATCCTTGTCTGTCTTTGGTATATGTATTATTATGTTGAAAAGACAAAATAATACAGACCTGGATGACCTCAGAATAGTGCTTCACAAACTACGTCAATAATATACACAAGTGTTGTGATCTAATGGATCCCATCTCACTGTTAAATTATTGGTAATGAAGAGGCTGAAAGGTTGGCAAAGGAAGGTGGTAATCTACCTCAGCCTGATGCAAGAATAACTTTTGTGGAGGCAAAGAGTTTTATCAGAATCAAATACAGAAACAAATGGAATGTAGAACATCCAGGTCACACACAAAATGATGCATACTACCTGCTCAACAGAAGAAAACTAGTAGTAATCTTCAGACCCTGCACTGGCCACAACAGATTGAGATACCATCTATTCAACAAGCTAAAGATAGAAACTACCGATCAGTGTAACTGTGGCACTGATACAATAAGTGCTGAACAACTGCTTCAAAGTTGCCCAACATATACGGAACAGAGAAAGCACATATGGCCAACACCAGTACCATTCATGGAAAAGCTCTACAGAGATTCAAACAGCCTCAAACTGACGACTGCTTTCATTGACAACATTCAAGTGGACCTCTGAGACTGTATGAGGAAGAACTAATGTTATATACAAGCTGAGCAGGAAAGTTGTTTCCTTTTTTTAAAAATTTCTATTGTTTTTTACTTTAAATAAGTTTTTACGGTTATGATCCACGGAGTGATGTTATTGTCTACACTTAAATTTGTTGTAAGATACAAGTGGAGGATTTACATCACTGGCTTTTGTTTTCTGTGTTTTTAAATTGCTTGTCCCTCCCTCCCTTTTTTTTCTTCCAATGCGCTGGAATTGATACTTGCCTACTTTGTATATGTATCTCCCCCAGCACCCCAAAAAAGGTAACGAACAATCATTCCTGTGACCACCATAATTCAAAAGGCTAATGATAAACATTATAACCTATTCATCATAATCATAACTCTCCACTCCCATAGGAGCATAGGCCTTCAACAAACACATGCCAAGTCCTCCTGTCATGTTCCATCATATCAAGTTCTTTCCATGTTCTCCTCATCATTGTCATCTCTGTTTCCAATTCTCTTCTCCATGTGCTTCTTGGTCTACCTCTGCCTCTGTTGCCCTGGGGGTTCCAGGACAATGACTGTCTTCTAATGCTATCAACAGGTTTTCTCAGTGTGTGTCCTATCCATCGCCATCGTCTTCTTCTCATCTCTTGTTCCACTGGCACTTGTCTAGTTCTTGTCATCAGTTCCACATTGGTAACCCTGTGTTACAATTTTAGTTCTATTCTTTGCAAGCACCCATTTATGAAAGTCAGTAGGTTATTTCTATTACTGATGTCTAATTTGTGTTTATTGTTTGTTCAATAAGTATTGATATATGATAATATTATAGGATAATACAGATGCATTTCTTTGCACCTCAATACAATCTCATTAGACTATCAAAAGACAGAGAAGATTGGAGGGTCATGATCACCAATGTCTGTTCCAGACCAGGCACCTGAAGAAGAAGAATATGATAATAAATTGGAATACCAGACCAGGCCAAATTTTCATGAGTAGTTTCACTGTTATCTCTATATATGGTTTCCTAAGGTGATGTTCTGATCTTACAGAGTTTTTTTCTACTAATGTGATGGGGCTGTAAAGACACCCCGGAGGCCCCCCTTAATGTTCATGGCATATTTATCGCCCATATATTTTCGATGTGCGCACAGCCCACGTGACTGTCAGCCCATGTAACGGCGCGAGCAAGCATCGCTGGGATGTGAAAGGTCTGACGAAGTAGAAAATATATTACTAAGCCACAATAAAGCCTAAAAATTAGTTGTGGTGTATATTTGTGTTTTTGCTCTAGAAATAGTTGTGTTGTATATTTGTGTTTTTGCTCTTAACGGAGCATTCATCGCGTGTGTTAAGTGGCACAATCAATATGCGCAGCGCACTAAGTTGAGTGATTCGCCCTAGGGCCTATATAAAGAAGTGCCTAGCCGGAGAACGGGCCTATTTTGCAAGAGCCGCCCAGAGAGAACAAACGAGATGAGGCGCCCTGTGTGGGTAGCAGATGGACAAAGAAACCAGAGCATGTGAGCTATAATTGTTAGCGTATTTTGTAGAAATTAGCATTCGTGTTCTATAATTTTGAAATTATATTCAGCGTGTCTGTTCTAATGTTTAAGGAAATAGAAAGGTGTATTTCTAAAGGAGATTTCTTCCAGGACATTATAATTTTAGGTACCACAAACTGATTTTTCATTTTGTTTTTACAGTGTCTTTGTTTATAGATCTTAATGGATCTCTTTAAGCCATGAAATTTCCTATTTAAATTTTAAAAATCGGACATCAAACAACCGAGTTACAGCATTTCAAAATTGTGGGGAATTACAAAATTTTTCAAACATCTTCGCACCGAACAAATTGCCTGACTTTGCACAATCATAACTACAGTCAACAAACACTTACCAAGTCAATAATGCTTTTTGTACAAAGTCATACAAGTCCTTATTGCATAAAAGAAACATGGGAAGTACAACAAATCAATTAAATGAATTATTCTTCTTCGATCCTTAACCACCAACCGTCAAAGCAGTCAGTGGCCATCACGCCTAGTGGCGTCTTGTAGGGCAACAACAAATTGATTCCACTTTGCACGGTCGGTGGCCATCCTTCGTACAGTGCCCCAACTCTGGTTCATTCTTTGCATCTAAGCCTCCACAGTCCTCCGCCAAGTTGTTTTTGGTCGGCCTCTCTTTCGCTTTCCTTCAGGGGTCCAAAGCATAGCTGTTCTTGTGATGGCATCGGGGTCTCTTCTGAGGACATGACCAACCCAGCTCCAGCGTCTGCCAGCTATGATGGTATGCATGTCCTCTTGCTTGCTACGAGTAAGCAGATCTTGGTTGGTGATGGTATTCGGCCAAAAGATTCGGTGAATTTTTCTTAGGCATGTTGTGTGAAAAGAGGACAATTTTGACATTTACTTCTCTGTGACTCTCCAGCATTCCACACCATAGAGAAGCACAGAAAGCACGCAACTCTGGTATAATCTTAATTTTGTGCTTGTGCTGTATTGGGAGGACTTCCAGATGTTATTTAGGCTAAAGAAGGCTGTTCTTGCCTTATTCATTCTGATGTTGATGTCTTTGCCTGCCCCACCGTCTGGTGTTACTATGCTTCCCAGGTATGTGAAGGTATCTGTCTGTACCAGTTGCTGATTCCTTACTGATATGGGCTCAGGGTTGCTCACATTGAGCGTCATGACCTCAGACTTCTTTAAATTGATGTTCAAGCCCACCTGCTGGCTAAATTTATTGAGTCTATCCGTTTTTTCCTGGATGTGTTGATGTGAATGTGCCAGCAGTGCAATGTCATCTGCATATTCCAGATCTTCCAATGTTGAAAATGTAGTCCATCTTATTCCTCTTGGACTGCCCTCTGTTGTCTGGCGCATCACCCAGTCTATGACTGTTAAAAATAGAGTGGTTGATAAGGGGCATCCCTGTCGTACTCCTGTCTTCACCTCGAAGGTTAGGTTGCTCTGCCCAACACTACACATAAAGTTGGCATAGAGGCTTTTTATGATTGACACTATGCAGCTTGGAATTCCATAAGCCCTCAGTATTTTCCATAAACTGTCCCTATGTATGCTGTCAAAAGCCTTTTCAAAATCAACAAAATTTATGTAAAGCTGTCTTTGCCATTCTGAGCACTGCTCTATAATGTTCCTGAGAGTGAATATATGGTCTACACATCTTCTGTTCTTTCTAAATCCTGCTTGTTCTTTCCTCAGTTTGTAGTCTACTGCCTTTGAAATTCTCTGTATAATTATCCTGCCTAGTATTTTGCTGGGAACTGAGAGAAGAGTGATTCCTCTCCAATTATTGCAGTCTGAAAGATCTCCCTTCTTGGGCAATTTGACAATTATTCCTTTGTTCCACTCTGATGGTGTTGTCCCCGTTTTCCACACTTGTGCAAATAGTATATGTACCATTGATGGCAGTAAATGAATTATGGTCCATCAAAATTGACAAAAGATACAGTTTCAAGTCTCATTGTTGTGCTCGCAAAGTGAAAATATGCATTTTCATGCACTCATAAATCAAAAACTACACACAGGAAAGCTATAAGATTTATTGAGTTTAAAGACAGCATTATATACTTGATGCTTAATTTTTTTGAGCCACATGAAATACTGAATACTATAAAACTGCATTATGTGAAAATGGATCAAAGGCTAAATTTGCAGTTCGGAAGAAAAATCTCACGAAATTCCAAATGTTGTCATAAAATCATGAATATTGCAGCTATAGAGCTGAAAACTTCCATATTTATGTAATTTGAGTTGTACAATTCAAATTGATGGTTATTTTCTTGATTGAAACAACCTTTACTACTTAAAATTTGATTTTTATAAACAAAGAAACATTACATATTAGTCCGTGTCCAACTCACTGTCACTTGAGGTCAGCTGCATCAAAAGATAATTGTGTGTTCAGAAAGTCTTCAAGTGAATCTCCTCTCAGAACACTGGCTTGTTGTACTGACATCTGGCACCTGTACTGTAGCTGTCCTTTACTCACATTCTGTTTGGGTAGCACAAAGAAACCAAGAGGTCACCTGAGAGAAATTTGTTGGGAGGGACGGGAAGAGGACAAATTGCATGATTGTGTTATTTTAATTTATTATTAATACAAAAAATATCGGTAAATTATTTTTTCTTTCCCTTTAATAATCATTAAGCATTTATTGCAGCATTAATTTTTACTGCATTTACCATTTAAATCATTATATCAATTATACAGTAGATTGTAAGTCTCTCTTTTACATGGATTATGTCATTTGTCTTTTATGTTTGTAATTGATTGTAAAATAAACTCAAAACCTGTAGAGGCTTCTAGGAAAGCTTCAACTACATAGTAGCCTAATGATTTTTAACATCAGAGAATGAGAGGAAATAATATGATATATAATAATAATAGCCCCTTCAGTCATAACTGACTATGGGAATGCGCCCCTGAGGTGACAGCCCTCAGCTGCTTATTTTCCTGGTGCTCCTTTCGACGTTTTCTCCTCACCTCTGCTTCTTGTGTGAGTCTCTCTTCGCCCAATCTGAGGTGGCGCCGTAAATAGCATCGCCACTTAGTGCGATCGGCAGCTTCATCCTCCCATGTTGCTGGATCCATGTCCAGTGCCCTCATATCTCTCTTGCACACATCTTTGAACCTCAGCTGTGGTCGCCCAACTGTTCTCTTGCCATCTGCTAATTGTCCGTAGAAGATATCTTTTGGGATGCGACCATCTTCCATGCGGCGAGCATGGCCAAGCCAGCGAAGTCGATATATATGATATATAAACTTTACACAACAAGACGTACTAGCTCCCATGTTGCATTTTCCTAGTCCTCCAGAAGACAGAACTGAGCCAATAGTCTGTTTGTCACAGTAGAAATCGGTGGCAGAGCCTGACGTCTGCCTCTTCCCATCATTGAAAAATGTGCATCATAACGATCGTCCCCTAAAATAATTGAGAAAAAAAAAAGGTTAATTAAGCGAGAGAGGCAATTTAAAAAAAAAAAATTAACGATCACAAATGTGTAGCAAGCTAAATTCTAAACATGACCTTTGACATCCATCACGTTATCGAAAGGAGGTCAGCGGCTTTACAAACTGTTACTAAGTGTTAGACCTTAAATCTGATACCGAATGTTTAGAAAATGGTGATGGTCCGATAAAACAACCAAATAGCTACATTAACAACAATACCCCACCCCCAAAATTGCTTAACAAACGAAAAACTTTCTGTCTAAATGTGTGAATCGAGACATCACATTTGGCTGTTCTTTTACTAATACATCCACCCTCCGTCACTTGCCGTTGCTATATTGCAAATAAACAAAATAGGTCTGAAATGAATAGAAATAAAACAAAGTTCAAAACTTACTCAGAACACATATTGCGTCGACTTCCATTGGTGAAACTTTCAGTTCAGCGCCTGAGTCATTTCGTGCTGTGTTTCGTACAGCCGGCCCATCGTGTCCGGGTTTGTCAGATGGAACATCCGCCATTTTTTTACACGCCAAAATGTGTTGGAGGTGCTCTGTTTTAACATTCTTTTGCTCTTTCATCAAATAACGATGGTATTTAAAACTTTGATACGATTTTAGCAGAATGGTTGCTCATTTGTTTGATGTAACACAAGTGTAGGTAGGCCTCCCAGATGTGTATTAAAATCCAAACTTTCTCATTCACTTCCAATTTACGATATCTTCCTATAAAAAATCTGTGCCTTGTGTTACATGTGCGTAAACCGCAGTTTTCGCTCTTCTCATTGGTGAAAACCGTATTAGTGTAGCATTTTTGAGGACGTAGCGCGGACGCTTTGAATGAGGTGGGGGTCCTGTCAGGGAATTTCGCTCTCGTAAGCGCCGGTCAGCCAGTGCATGGCAAGAGTGATTTTAATGGTGTTTTATTTTGTTGTCTCACTCAATTTCAATGACACACAGAAAGTTACAATTGACATATTATGAAAGAAGAAAGATCAAGGAACCAGAAGATATAATTTTTATTTAGAAAAGACAAATTAATTACTAGGCAGAGCAAGGTTGAAAGGGCCCAAACTGGGCCTCGCTTGTGCGTCACAGAATTTTCCTACTGCGGCGAAGCGGCAGTTTGTGGTACCTAATAATTTAGTCTTGAAATGATAGATGAGTGAAAATAATGTGTGGATAGGTTTTATTATGCACGCTAAGCCCATATTATATATGTGAGAGTTTAAGAGCAATTATTTCATTCATCAGACCAGGCAAATATAGTAGGAGAGTATTTTATACATGGAACTGGACAGAGATGTTATCTGGGACTGTAATTTAGATAGTATTAACTAGTTGGGAAGATGGCAGCCGGGGGGGTCCACGTGTTGATGACTGCATAGAGAAGGCACCAGAAGTCTGCAAAACACCCTTAGTCATCACGCGTACTTACGCTATATTATATTGTGTGAATTGACATGTGGGTGAAGGCAGGTTAAGGTAATTTTATTCAGTAATAGAAGAGATAGTTGTCGTGTTAAGTCTCTTTTATATGATGAATTTAGTTCTAGTTGTTAAGTCAAGAGTAATTGTATTTTATTCTTTGATATTTTGATTCTTTGATATTGTAATTTAGTGTATTTTACAATAATTGATCATAATGCTACAGTAGTGGATTACTGTGAGTGAGGTGAGAATATGTATTTAGATTTCTGGAGAGCGCAAGGCCCCTCCTTGGTGCATTAGGCACTTTGAGACAGAGATGTTTCTTTGTTTGCTCCTAGCAGAGCATGGAAACACCAATGTGGCTGGTGTCCATTACAGGCCCACAAGAAGCATTTTTATGCTATTGCAGTGATTGTTTCAGTAACGATGTGTTTCATGTGATGAGTTCCCAATCTCATCAGGGGTCATATACAACACGCTTGTAGCCAGGCGCACTGTAGTGGATTTTGATGGTATTGTATGGTGGTGTTATCACCTAGTGTGATGCGTGAGGTCAGCTGTGAAGGCTCCTGAGATAATTGTAACTGTGAATATACAGAAGGCCCTTTCGTGCTACCACTTTATGACCTCACACATATCTTTTTTTACTAATGAATGTGGCTACGTTAAAATCTAGGGTACTGAATGCAATGTGTTGTATGGACATATACACACACCCACAGATATTAATTAAGTCTAATACTATCAATAAAATTTATAACACAATGAACTAAATTCAGCTGGTTAAATTTAGAATAGAAAATCTTTTTTTAAATTTATTTGTTCTGAACCAAGGTTTTATTTTGGCCAGAACTTATGCAAAGATTTTTGAAATTTATGAATGAATGGCATGAATAAATGGCATGTTAAATGAAAGATGTTTACATATGCAATCTTCAAGATTAATTATAGTATTACTGTTCGTAATGTTAATTTTTCTGGGAAAACTGTGAATGGATGTGCTGTTGGGGTGGCTTCATCCCTCCCTGTTTATGCCTACACAGCATTGTCCATTAATGATGGAAGGAAATGGGATGCTTCAGTAGTAAATTCTCTTGGGTGCTAGTTTTATGAAGTTGGTGTAAGTTCAGCAGGCCAGCTAGCCTACTCAACTTTGCCAGATTTGTTCTGGTGCTGGAATCTGATGGCCCCACCTCTCCGTGCTTGAGCAATACACAGATGTTCTGTCGAAATGTACCCTGCACGGGTCCTCACTTCAATTATTAATCAGCATTTGACACCACCTTAGTGTCAAGATCGAACTCACAGCTCTGAAATAAAGTATTGGTTTTTGCTCAGAACCTTACCTAATAAGCCACTTCTACACATAACAAATTACAATAACACCACATAAACAGGGTCAGTTCTCTCTGACCAGACAGCACATCTTACCTAGTTGGTTTCGCATAGGGTAAGTTTCCCCAGTCTACAGATTCTGAAATAGGTGCATTATCTCACTGCCATAGAATAGGATAGGTGATATGATTCACTGTTCTCAACACTTGATCACCCCTTCCTAAACCTTGCTGTAGTTTATATATTGTTTGTCCCTAGACCCTGAACTAGGGCGGGGGGTCCAGAGCGAATCCTTACTTGTTTGTAAGGCTAGATTTCGATATGGCAGTATCAAATCACTCGAACATTAAACAATATTCAAAATATACAAAGAAATAATTTCAATCTTACCAGATTATGAATAAAGAACACAGAAATGCTAGCAAAACTCAGCTGAGCTGCTGGCTATAGTATGGCGTCCCTGAACTTATTTCAATTTATTTCATTTGGAAATCACCACACTTGAAATTTACTGTGTCTATCACTGGACAACTATTGAGGAATGGCAAAAAAGCTCGTCTGAGCGCGGATAATATGATTGTCTGTGGCCAATCAATGCCTTGGTTTTTTTTTAAAATTCAAATTTCCTACACTAAAGTCATTTCAGTCATGCTTCAGTCAAGTATGGATTTTTATCTGTTAGTCTGTCCGTCTCTACTTGCGTTTTCACAAAAACGTACTTGATTTTTGAACCAACCTTTCTCTCCCCTCCAAAATTTTGTCGTTAAAAGTTATTTTTAGACACAGCTTCCACCAATATCCCTTCTCTTCCATGCTAAGTAGATTTGAACACCTGCGTCTCGAGGTCGCGATTTTTTTGTGCAAATAGTGACACTTTTGATTCAATGCAGTCTTTCGCTGTTGTGAACAACACTGTCTTTTGTCATTATTTTCATTATTATCTATCCGTCTGTAAAATTAAAAACATATTATTTCACTGCTCAGAATGGGCCATCTGGCCAGCTAATTTTTATATTCCTAACATTAATATTAAGAAAAAGTTACTTTTTAAATTTTGTAATATTTCAAGCATCTGCGTTTAGCCGCTGAATTCAAATCAAAGGCTTGGTATCGCAAAAGCGTCCAATAAATGACTGTGGCGTATCATATCTAAGGTCCCTTCTGTCGAATTCCTTACTTTATGTCAACTTGGGGGGGGGGGGGGGGACGTGACTTTTCCTCCTTGCCCCACCAATTTGCGTCCATTAACCTCGCTAGTTCAAGTACGCGTTCAGTCAGATTTTTGTCTTTTGATCCTCGTTCCGTTTTGCCTTCAAGTCTAACACCTGATGACCCGCGGCGCGGGCGATCATGTATTCCAGCAGCTTACGCATTGGTTTTTATCCTTACATTTTATCCTTTGGAGATATTTTTACGTTGTATCACTCGTTAATTTTATGACACGCACCAGTCATCACTTACGACATGTTCAGAGTGCAGGAACAAGTATTGATGTGGATCGGTTATGAGGTAGTAGCTCATTCTCATTAATGAGAGTATTGGTGGTACATATTGGTTAATTCTATGTTATGCATATTTCATGATTATTTAATTATTGTTATGTGAAGAATGGTTTGTGAGAGCATGTGGGCTCACTTGAAGATATATATTTCTCTTCTTGCTCCTTATGGAGCATGGGGCCACCAATGTGGCTGGCATCCACATGAAGCCCTCACAAGGCATTCAGATGCTCTTGCAGTAGTAGTTTGGGTAGCAATCTGTGTTACATGGTGAGATTGTCAGCCTCATGCACAACACCATACTAGTCTGATTAGATGACATGCATGAGCTGAGTGTGTATGCATGATAGTTGAATGTTGCAGGTAGCGTGGGAGAAGGACAGTTTGACAGGTGAGAGCATGGTGTTTCTCATTCATTGCTATTATGATTTTAACTAGCCTGTGCTTTGTTTGCATTTCAGGATTAGCAACTGAGCACTGGCTGGGTGTTTTGTTTGTTGGTTTATTTGTTTAAAGTTTGCTTTGTGTGCTTAATGTCACTGACAGGGTTGTATGAATAAATACAGCCCCTGCCTTAAGAATCAGTTTTTTATTGTTGAATTGGGTCGGTTGCAAGTGTGCAAGAGAGTGATCAAATAGCACATCATCATCATCATCTCGCCCACCCTATCACAGTCAGAATGCAGAGTTTTATTCTCAGAAATCAGTAAAATACCAAACAAAAAATAAAAATAAATAAATAACAAAAGCATTATTCCATCTACACAATGACCATTTCATTACCTTCATCTTTACATAAGCCAGGTTGTTCTACTTTCTTAATTCTTGGTGTTTTTGTATCAATGATGTCACCTATCTGATCATGAGTATCACAGTCTTCAGTGTAGTTATGACCATCATGGTTCTGGCAGGACAAGAATAAAATAAGAATTATTTAGTGACATAGCTACATAAAAATGTTATGGTTATCTGGTTATGAAATAATTCAGTGGCATACAAGTAGCTGTCATGTTACAAGCAGTCATACTCTCAGAGATGTGGTGGGTTCATAATCACAAATCTGAAGTCACAAAATGAATGCTTCATTTGTAGAAGTGATATCATTGCAGTATTAAATATTACTTCTATATATGACACCTTAATTCACATTCTCAGCAGCTTCACAGGCAAAGAATTATGGCATCTAACATAGGTTTAAAAATAAAATTAGAAATAGGCATATTTAATTGGGATATTGAGTACACTTTCAAAATTATGAGTTCACTGAAATGAGCACACAATGACATTATGTCTATCTTCCCCTAGACTTTTCTTAGCATGTCTCTGCCTAACAACAGAAACAGCATGATGACTGAGACATACAATAATTAAAAATTGAAAAAAAAAACCACACACAAAAACACCATAAATATCAATGTGCTTTGGTGGTTTGGTAGTGATAATGTTTGACTTTCAAACAAACTTTTTTTTTTCTTGGTGCAGTTAAAAAAAAATTATTCTTATTTTAATTTATTCATAGAAGTGAAAGTTTACTGGTAAGTGGGGATATTTCTGCACTTCCATTAATGCAAATGCATTCATTGCAGGTGTTAGCTTAATGCAAATTTTATGTTTATTAAAGTCACAGGGTTCTTGTGCATAACATTGTACACTATGTTGGGTAAGATATATGTACTGATCACTGCATGTTACAAAACCAATATAGTAATGTCTTGTTCTTGTGGCTGTTGTTATTCAATGGCTGCCACAAAGCAACATGTTGTTGATGATCTGCTATAGTGGTTAGCTCAATCTCTGCCCTTGTGTAGTGTTAGCTTTCAGCACTCTAATAACTTCATCTGCAACATGACAGCAACGGTATGATACTATAACATGTAGAATGATAAATGTGGCATAACACTGCTCTGGTTTTCATAGTTCAATACACCAATGTATGTATGGTCTTGTAGAAGAAAGACTCATATAAAAAAGTTCTCCTAATTTACAAACTTGCCAAGCTTCCATTCCCATTCACTTGCTTCAACAAAGTTATTCAATCTATCTGTTATTACAATTCAGAGAACTTGATTACTGGTCACAAATGGTTTTATCATTTTAACTCTTCTTTGTAGCTTTAGTTGCATCATTCTGTTTCCATGCTGTCACAAAAATGTGTTCTCATATTAGGTGTTAATCTTGCCTTGCTTGGTTAATGGTTCATTAGACTAACCACTGGGGTGTCAAAGTTTCCCAATACTTGTCTATTTCTTGTTTATTCTTCTGCGTGTCTTTATCACTTGCATATTTTCTCTCCCATTATGATCTGTCACACTCAATGGAAAAGATTCTCGATTCCCTTAATTATTGAAGTCTACCTACCTTGATATACTGAAAGTGTGATTCCAGGGTAAAAGAAAAACAGTGGCTGTCACAACAGACCTAGAGGATGCTTATAATAACAGTGTGGACATTGCAACCCTAGTAGACTCTATAATGGCATGTGGTGTAAACCATTGGCTAACAAGGTGGATAGCAGCTGCCTTAATGGAGAGATCAGTTGCATTTTGCTTGGGGACATGGATATCAAAACCAATGCACATTTGTCTGGGACTACCCCAGGGTTCTCCACTATCACCAGTAGCTGTTTAACATCTACACAGCAAAAGTAGCAACCTTTCAACCAACAGGACTGGGACAAACATTAACTTTTGCAGATGACATACTCAACTGGCTCAGACAGACATGAAATGGCCCAAGGCATACAAGAGATACTACAGGCAGTTTCTAAATGGTGTGAACAAAGTGGATCAAAGGTCAACCCCAACAAGGCCTGTGTGATGAGGTGTTCTTTGAACAACAACATAGAGAAAGCAAACCTTCCAGACATCACTTTCAATGGGCAGAACATTGAAAGGTAAGATAAGCTGAAGTTCCTGAGGGTAAAATTTGGTGGGCTATCGTTCAAGTATCATGTCGAACTGATCATACAGAAGTGCAAGCGAGGATTGGCAGCCCTAAAAACAATGGCTGCTGCATGCTTGGAACAGAGACTACTGTTTCTCCTGTATCATCAGCTTGTGATTTCAGTAATTGAGTATGGACTAGGAATACTCACACTGTCAGTGTCACAATGTGAATGACTGGAACGCATTCAAAATGAGGGGATGTGACTAGTTTTGGCCCGTACACATGATACCCCAATTGTGACAATGAGATATATGCTAGGATTGCTGTCGATTAGATCAAAATATGCAATGGCCCAGGCAAAAGCCTATAAACGCATAACCACAGCAAAAGACACACCCTACATGAGAACATAGCTAGCATCAAAGGAGCAAGAATAAAGAGGGGGATGTCATGGATGGCACAGGCAGTGGCTACATTTGGTCAGGTAACCAAAGTTGAAAATATATCCAAAGGGGAAGAGTGAAGTAAGTCAGGGGAGAACTGGATAAAATACCAACAGGTCATCATTAGCTTTGGCAGAGAGTGCAGAGCTTGGGGCAATGGAAAAGCAGAGCTGGAGATTAATCAGCTGATAAGTGAGCGTGCTGGAGATGATGACGCCATTGTGTAACACTGATGGGTCTGTAGTGCGTGGTGAGAAATCAGAACAGGGCTTCTCTGTGAAAATAAAGGGTAGGGTCATTGATGAGCAATGACTACAACCCATAAAAGCCAGATCCAAACCTCAGAAAGATGAGAGGCATTACTGAGGAACTGGTGGCTTGAAACTAATCAAGAAGAGTTACATGGTCAACCAGACGATACGTCGGAAGGCACAAAATGGCCACCCCCTGGAAAACCCAAGTAGAATTCAGTCCCTAGAACTAAGATGGTTTGGCCATGTCTGCAGGGTTATGGGAGCAAGATCGGCTACCAGACAAGCATGGGAAACACACAAAGCCAATGGATCCAGACCCCGAGAGATGACCCAGAGTCCGCTGAGAGGATAACATTAACGACAATCTTTGAAGGGGAAAAACTGAAAGGACTAGATTTATGGAAAAATGATCCAGGCCCAGGCTGGTGACAGGAGGAAGACAGCCATATAGGATTGTCTGGCGCTCTCGCCTTCCAAACCTCTACACCTCACGGTAAAGGGGAATCGACTAAGTAAGTACCAAGTAAGTCATTGATGAATTCAAAGTGGATCCTACATGTTAACATACGGCTCCAGCATGAAATAGAAAATCAGTGGAGAACAGTTACTGCAGCACTGATGTGGCTGCCTAGAAAACTCCATCAACATCAGTTGGCAGTTATATTGTCAGACTCTCGGCCAAATAAGAGAAGACTCTCAAAATGATGGCTGTGGCAGGAAGGAAAAGATCAATGGTCATATTCCCAAGTCATGTCCTAGAATGGTAAACAACAGATCTACAGGACCTTGGTCAGGGTAAGCAAAAAAGGGGAAACGTGGCAATGAGAGAGTTGACAGATTGGCCTCAAAAGCACTGGATATGAATAAGAGAAAGATACTGAGGGCAATTAATTAGCACCTGTGGGTTTGTCCTGAGTGCAATGTACGATTCTGATCAACAATAAAAATAACAATAATCAAACCTTCCACAATTCTCTAGACTCAGTCAAGGGGAGCTAATTCCAGAAAGGACATAACTCATTTATCTCTTCTCATTAAAATAAAAAGGACATAAACTCCTGCTCATCAATGACATTTATGTTCAAACAAAATAAATATACAAGCAAATAAATGAGGTAACAGGCAGAAGGACACAAACAGTCACTGGCTGTTTGAAATAAAAAGAAACAGCACTGTTAATGAGTCATGAGAACATGATAGAAAGACTTCTAGAAGCAGTCCTGTTAAGCATTTTTGGGGATCGTGCGTAGGTTCATCTGTGAATTGCCCTTAATTTCTTCAATGGTCTAAAACCGTTGTCCTTTCAAGCTGGATTTCAGTTTGGGAAATAGAAAAAAGTCTGATGGGGCCAGGTCAAGTAGGTAGGGTGGCTGGGGAAGCACGGTTGTCTTCGGTCTTGCCAAAAAATCCCAAATGAGCAGTGATGTGTGGGTTGGCGCATTGTCATGGTGGAGGAACCAGAAGTTGTTTCTCCGCAACTCAAGCCTTTTTCTCCGGATGTTTTCCTTGAGACGTTTCAGCACTTCCAGATAGTACCAGTGGTTACCTGTTTGCCCCTCTAGTAAGAATTCATGGTCGTGGCGAATTCTTCCCAACCCACTGCGAGGACTGCATTTTCATCTCGATGTCATATCTGTAGACCCATGTTTCATCATCGATTATTATTTTCTTCATGAAGCTGTCATCCTCGTTAGCGTGATCCAGAAGATCCTGACAGATGGCAACGTGATTGTCTTTCTGATCTTGTGAAAGGGGTAGTGGAATGAACTTTGCAGCTACCTGATGCATTAGTAATTTCTCTGTTAGAATGTCATGACATGATCCTATGGAGATGATGCATTCTTCTGCTATTTCCCAAACTGTCAGATGATTGGAACACACCATCTCATGAACCTGGACAACATGAGCATCGTCTGATGATGTCGTGGGTCATCCTGAACGCAAGTCGTCATCTGTTGACTGACAACAATCCTTAAATCACTTAAACCATTCGTAGCAATGCGCACATGCACTGATCCCCATAAACTTGTTTTAACATTTCATGAGTCTCAATGAACGTCTTCCTGAGCTTGAAGCAAAACTTGGTGTTGATTCGCTGCTCATGAAATTCAGACATCTCGAAAAATGCATGCACATAAACAATCAGCTACAGAATGATAAACAATCACAACAGAAAAATGTGTAAAACATTAAATTAAATTGTAACCTCATTATCTTGTTCCTGTCTCACCCTGACACCAGAGATGCCATTTTCAATATTCTTTTCATCCTGATGGGGGAAAAAATCAGAAGAGGATGTCAGAATATAAAGAGTAACATTTGAAGAAAATATATGATTTTTCTGAGAATCACTAGAAACATTTTATCTATTCTACATTTTTTAGCAACAGTAGGAAGATTTACTATGTCTGTAGTAACAATAGTTCAAAAAAAAAAAAAATTCACTTGTTGTGTTAAGTTAGTTGCTAGTAGAGGTATGGGCCAACATTAGGAAGAATTAGTATGTCAGTTGTAACAAGGGAAAAAATCATACTCACTTTACAATCCTGCTCTAGTTTAATTTCTTCATCCATAAATGGGAACTGTGTCTGACTATTTCTTGGAGGCTGAAAAAATAAATTATATTTCAAATAAATATTTTAAAAAAATGTCAAGTCCTAAAAATAAAAAAAGACTGTAGAGGGTTAGAACAGTGCTCTGCAACCAGTGTGCCACAGTGCACTGATGTGTTGAGAGTGCCTGCCTGGTGTGCCATTGCACCAGTTGAATGTACCATAAAAGGATTTGCAAAATTATATGTTATAGTAAAATAGTATGCAAGAATTTCAAATATTAAATTTTACAAATATTAACTCCAATCTGTGGAAGGGACGATCAATACTTTCAAAAGCTGGACTGGCTGCAAATACTTGTATCAAGCCAATTCTAAAGAAAAAGAAGCCAGATGAAGGATCTAATGTCTACTGACCAGTAGCACTTACTTCAGCTATTGGAAAACTAGCTGAGAAAATTGTGAATCACAGGCTTTACTGATGGCTGGAAAGCAACAGTCATCAATGAAAATCAGGATGACTTAAGAAAAGGCCACAGAACGGAGATAAATTTGCATTCTGTGCACATATAAATATCATAGATGCATTCCAAGAGGGTAAACACACCACAGCTGTATCACCAACTGGCAGCAAGCATATGACATGGTGCAGATACAGGGGCTGTTCACAAAAATGACAAACATATCCATACATGGAAACAATGTACCTCTAGATTTAAGCCTTCCAAAGTAATAGAACTATATAAACAACAACTAAATCATTCACACAACAACAAAACAAAGTTGGAGGGGGATTACCACAAGGGTCAGCATTAAGTTGCTCACTCTTTTTCATAACTGACCTCTCCACCAACTTCAAGATATCAAAAGCACTGTATGCAGATGACCTGCTTATCTGGACAGCAGAAAAATACAACAAACTGGTGTCAGTTAAATAATGAAACCTAAGCTGCAATAGTTGTGTACTGCTAGCTATGGAAACTAAAAATAAACATGCAAAGACAGCAAGAAAGTGTACCAACTGAAACTCGACTGACTGTTACTTTGGAGAAGAACATTCAGTTTACTTAGGAGTGGAGCTTACAAGACTACTCCTTCGCTACTCTCCAAAACCACCATGCACAAAAAGAAGACAATTGCAAAAAAAGCACTGTATACACATCTGCTTTATTCACATTGATTTCTGTGTATTTCCTGAAGGCAAGGTAAATTAACTTTTCATTAACTCTATCGATTTTTGGTCGTGAGCGATTTTTTGATTCATAGCCTGTCTTCGAAAGGCGTCGTCACGAGATGTTTTCCCAGCTCACATGTCGCTGTATTGTACTGCATCGGTTGATGCATGTCCCAAGGACCATTACTTGCTACTTTGTTACAGGAACTAGGTTTGGAAACCTTTGTTATCTAGAGGATATTTTTGAGGACATTATTTATACTTCGGCAGACGTGTCTGTCTTGCTGAAGTCAGATTAAGGAGAGTGAACTGATCTCATACATCTGGTTATCTTCTGGCTAAGATAGAAAGGGATGGAGAATTTTCCCGACTACATTACAGCCTTATAATGTATTGACATGCCTGTGAATCACCTTTATTATGATGCTGTCTACCGTCCATTGCTATACTGACATTGTTGCTGTGATAATGACTGTCTGATGTACCTACATATTCGCGTATACATTTTTGTCACTGTGGCGTCCACAATAAATGATACAGAAAAACGTCACTAGCTGTTACAAGCATCATTGACTTTATACGTCGTGAGTTAACTGACGTCCTTGTGTGGATTGCCCTGTTTTTTGTATGATCATTGTTTGACTGTACATCATCTACACACTACACAAAACCAGACATGCGGATACCATCCATCATCATATGGCATCACGCATCATTTGGTGGCCATAAGCTGGTTTGATCTGGTACCAGCAAACACGGGGTCCCTTACCCACTTCATTTTCAACAAGAATTCATCAGCATCCTTCAAGAAATTAACATTCTTCAAGACAGTCAACATCTTCAAAATTTTCAAAGTACTCGGCGTTGTCCGGTAAATGTCAAAATTGCAATTTTTGACTGAAACAGAAATTTGACAGTACCCGGCGTTGTTACATGTTGCCGGATAACTCGGACTGCTGTTATCTTTTACGCAAGTCAAGCAAGTTGCTGCTGTCAAGGTTCCAGTGCTGTCGTTTTTTGTGAAGGTCAAGTGCCGGTTGAAACGGGTTGTTTTCTGAAGAAGGCCAAGTACCGATTTCCATCAACTTACTTTTGGATAAGAGGGTCAAGTGCCGAAACAACTCAACATACAGTATTTCAGAAGCTCTAGTACCATCGTGTTAGCAGTGGAAGCAGTTCAGATGTGCCATCATCGTTGGAGCTTCGCTCTTTAGGACGTTGATTGACATCCGTTTTTTTCTGCTGTTCTACGATTGGAAGCCTATAAGTTAAGTGGCCTGTTTGTACGTAAACTGTGCCCTTATACTTCTGCTGAGTCTTCTGTGTATCATCTCATTCTATTGTTATATGTTATTTGTTTATATGTTATTTGTATATTTATATGTTTATATTTCAGCGGGTCTGGCTGGGTGGCGACTCCTATAGATCATACCACATAGCAGAGGTTTTCTATTGAGAGTGTTCTGTAGGGTGTGCAAATTTCCGATACTGGAATTTGCTAAGCGACTTCTGTTGCTATTTATGTTAGTTGTGATGACATGTATTAATATTGTTTTCGTTATTATTTCGCATTCTTTAGTTTTGTTTTGATTTGTTTGTATTTGTTAGCCTCATCTTTACTATAGTTTAGTTTTATACAACATTTTTGTTTATACACTGTGGTGTCATGTATTTTGTTTAATTCTATCGCAGATATCGTCACATTTTTTGTGATATTTCATTAATTTCTGCTTTATTTTTAGTTGATTTCTGCGAACGTTTTTGTATTGTTGCTGATCTTTGTTATTGTTTACATTGTTATTGTTTACATTGTTTACATTGTTTACATTTTCAATGTTTACATTCTGCTTGTGTTTACATAGTCATTGTTTACAGTTATAGTAATTAGTTAATGGGCTATGCTAATGCACTGTTACTACTACACTGATGATAAATGAATGATGAATAGTGTCGTGCACTATTGAATGAATGAGAAGTGCACTTATGATAAAGAATTGAGTGTTGATATTTCATATACAAGTTCTTTGATTGGAGACTTGTTTTCCCACAGAGATTGGGATAATATAATGCGATGTGAATATACAAGTGCTTAATTAAGACTTGTTACACTTAGGTTTGAAATAAATTAGTTAATTATTTCAGGTTTTGGACTCATATGTTAGACAACATGTCTACACTTGAGTACTTTATTGAACAGGGTAAATCCCTGGGTAAGACTGATGATAAGTTGGAAGAGTATGCTACTGCTCTATATAACAAAGCGCTGAAGTCTGAGGAAAAAAGACAGAAAGCAGAAGCTGAGCAGAAAAAGATAGATTCTGAGAATCTGAGACTGCAGATGCAGGCAGATGAAAGAAAATTCCAAATGGAAATGGAAAAACTAAAAAGGGAATCAGAAGCTGAGGAGAGAAAACTCCAGCTACAACTAGAAGCTGAAAATAAAAGACTTGAAAAAGAGGCTGAAAATAAAAGACTTGAAAAAGAAGCTGAAAATAAAAGACTTGAAAAAGAAGCTGAGAATAAAAGACTAGAAATGCAGGCTCAAGCTGAAGAAAGGAAGTTACAAAGAGAGGCTGATGAGAGGAAAGCAAAAATGGAACATGAAGAAAAACTCTTAGCTTTAGAGTTGGAGAAGTTGAAATTGACGAGCATGAGTAATGCTAATGATGCAAACAAGGGTTCATCTTCGAATAAGGCTAATAATGATACTTTTAAGATTAAGTTACCAACATTTAGTCCTTCCAGTGATGACATAATGTTCTATCTGGACAGATTTGAACAAGCATGTACAGCTCATAACATAGACAAAGCAAAATATGTTTATCAGTTATCAGGGATACTGACAGGTAAAGCTCTAAGTATATTAAATATGGTGGATGAACCTGACAAGAACAATTATGAGGTTGTCAGGGCCGCTTTGTTAAAGAAATACCAGCTTAACGAAGACGGCTATCGTCTACAATTTAAAAACATGTTGCCTGAAACTGGAGTTGAATTCTCCGAGTTTATAGCAAGAATACGCATTACTTTCTCACGATGGGTTGAACTATCTAAGACGGAAAAAACTTATGAAGGACTTATGGACTTAATACTTAGAGACAAAGTCATGTCGTCTGTCAATGAGTCTTTCCTTGCTTTCCTTCATGAACGTAAACCTAAAACAATAAAAGAAATGGAAGATTTCTGTTGCCAATATGTAACTGCGCACCCACACATAACCATGGGTAACTCTAAGGTGAAAGAAGGTTTACCAGTTGCTTCGGCAGCACCGTATGGTCAAAACTTTGCTCGTAGATCCCAACAAAATTTTGATAGAAAGGGCAGCGGTAATTTCTGTCAAAATCATGGAAATCAATTTCATGGTGATTCTTCTTCGAAGAATTGGAGACAACCTGATAGTACTCGTTACTATCACCCTAATAATTATAGGCATTTCAAAAGAGGATATGGTAATAGAGGTTATTCCTGCCGAAGACCTCAAAACCAAACAAATAGATGTTCGCATCAATGTGGACATGAGAGTAATCGTGGAAACTGGAATTCGAATCATGATAACAATTACAATAGAGACAATAATAACTGCAGAGATAATAATAACTCTGATAACTTCAGAGGTAATAATAGTCGGGGTAGATCTCAACACAAAAAAAAAGAGATATCAGCAGGCTAATTCTGTACAACAGGAAACTCAGGGAGCCTGTAATCAGGTCGTTGATAATAAAAACTTTGACGCTGTCACTGGTTCTGCTTTTGACTTTGAGAGAGCAAACAAATGCCCCCAATGCAGTACTTTATTCGAACCGGGTACCATAACTACTTTGAGTTGTGGTCACCCTCTTCCCGCTCTTCCTGCTGCTGTTGCGCATGACGGGAGGGGTTCTTTACTCCTACATAAGGGTCTTGTTAATGATACTCCGGTCTCACTACTTTTCGATTCCGGATGCACCACTATTGGTGTTAGACAATCGCTTGTAGATCCATCTTGTGCTACAGGAAAGGTTATCAAATGTGTCACATTTGGCGGCACTCTAGAAAAATATCCTACTGCTGTAATTCGCATTGCCACTCCTTTCTTTACAGGAGATGTGCATGCTTGTCTCTTACCTAATCCTATTGCGGACCTTATCATTGGTCGTATTCACGGAGTTAGGGAGTGTACCCCACAGCAGATTGCTGCTTGGGAAGATAATAATATGCAAGCTACCAATGCAGTAGTTACAAGAGCACAAGCTCTACAAACACCCGAAACTTCACTGAATGGTGATAATGAAGTTGATAGCCAAGATAGTCACTTAGTGATTACTCGTGACTCTTTCATAAAATTGCAAGAAGAAGATCCTTCTCTAAAAAAATTCTTCATTCTTGCGAAGAAAGGTGATCCGAATCAGGATACAAATAGAAAATCTTGGATTGCAATGAGAAACGGCGTACTTGTACGTATGGTACAAGATTCGACTACGTCGGCACATTCGCAAATTCTTGTTCCCGAGAGCATGAGAGTGCAAATATTGCAACATGCTCATGACTCGCAATGTGCTGGACATATGGGTTTTTCCCGTACGAAGTCGAGAGTCCTTGCGGCTTTCTTTTGGCCTTTTGTCAACAAGGACATTCGTATTTACTGCCGATCATGCAAGGTATGTCAGGAGGTCAAATCTAGAGGACCACGACATGCTGCGCCTATCCAGGCTGCTGACATTCCTATTCGGCCGTTTCAGAAAATGGCCATAGATATTATTGGCCCTTTTAAGGTCAAGTCGGCCAGAGGACATCAGTTCATCCTTACATGTGTCGATATGTGCACACGTTGGCCAGAGGCTATTCCTCTTAAGAGCATATCTACTACAGATATCGCAGATGCTCTTTGGTTGATATTTTCTCGCTTGGGGTTCCCCAGAGAAATATTGTCAGACCATGGCACTCAACTCATATCTGACACTATGTCACAGGTAATGTCTACCTTACATATTGAACGATCTCTCAGTAGTATCTACCATCCTATGTCTAATGGGTTAGTTGAGCGTCTGAACAGAACGCTCAAGACTTTGCTTGGTAAGATAACTGAAGATCATCCGCAAGATTGGGACAGGGTTTTACCCGCGGCTCTCTTTGCCTATAGAGAAGTCCCAAATGAACACACAGGGTTTTCTCCCTTCGAACTTGTCTTCGGCGCGCGTCCGCGCGGCCCTATGTCTTTATTACACGATCTCATCACTGCCGATGATATTAGCGATGAAACTCAATCCTCATATGAGTATGTCATTGCTCTTAGACAAAAGATCATTGAGGCATGTAAGCTAGCAACTGCTTCATCAGAAATTGCTAAAGAGAAGGCAAGGCAGTTTGCTAACAAGAATAGATGTCTACGACAACTTTGTCCAGGTGACAAAGCATTCGTCCTACTCCCCAGTAGGGAAAATAGACTTCTTATTGCATGGAAAGGTCCGTATGCAATAGTCTCTCGGATTTCCGATGTTGACTATGTGGTCGATATTGATGGAAAGCATAAAACTTTCCACATAAACATGCTTTCGGAATTTCACGAACGTCCGGACTATTTGCTGCCTATTTTCCAGGCAACGGATGATGCTCCTGCACCTCACGGTCATTATTCATCCCTGTCTGTCATACAGGATGAGGAATCTACCTTCTCTGATGTCAATCTTCCCCTTCCAGTGGTTCCATTACATTCCACGGAATCTTGGAAAAACGTTTCTGTTTCTCCTAATCTTTCTGGTGACGAACATCGACAAGTCTCGTCGATGTTACAAACATTTCAGGATGTTCTCACTGACATTCCTGGACACACAGATGTCATAGAACATGACATAATTCTTACCGACAATAATCCAATTAGGGTTAGGCCTTATCCTATCCCTATACACTTTCAGTCGCAAGTGGAAAAGGAATTGGATGAAATGAATGAATTAAATATAATTGAACCATCGACTTCACCATATTCTTCTTCCATGGTTATTGTCCGGAAGAAGGATAAGAACATACGAATTTGCGTTGATTATCGCAAATTGAATCAGGTCACAAAGTTCGATGCTGAACCGATGCCTTTGTTAGAAGATCTACTGATTAGACTTTCTAATTCTAGATTCTTCACTAAACTTGACTTGTCTAAAGGTTATTGGCAAGTGCCTTTAGCAGAGCATGCCAAACCTCTTACTGCTTTTTCTACACCTAGGGGTCTATTTCAATGGAATGTTATGCCTTTTGGTCTCATGAACGCCCCTGCCACTTTCGTTCGCATGATGCGTCGAATTCTGTCACATCGTTCGGATGTCATCGCATACTTAGATGACATCTGTCTCTTCAGTGATACCTGGGAAGATCACTATTTAGGGTTATATGACTTACTGTCCACTCTACGTGAGAATAATTTGACAGCAAAACCTTCTAAAGCTTTTGTTGGTTTTGGTGAAATCTCTTTCCTGGGTCATCGTGTTGGTCATGGTCTCTTGAAGACAGAAGACCACAATACTTCCAAAATACTGAACATCTCTGTTCCTAAAACGAAGAAACAAGTTAGGAGTCTCTTAGGTTTAATTCAATTTTATGGGAGATTTATTCCAAATTTATCTTCGATCATGGCACCTCTCTCAACATTGTTGAAGAAAGGTTCGCCTAATCTGGTCCGTTGGTCTGAAGAATGCCAATCTTCACTAGACCAAATCAAGAATATATTTTCTTCTCCTCCCATCTTAAGATTACCTACTCTTGATAGGACTTTTGTTCTTCGGAGTGATGCTTCATCCACTGGGATTGGAGCAGCACTGATGCAAGAATATGCAAATACTCTGCATCCTGTTATGTACATTTCTAGAAAACTAAATGCGGCAGAGAGGAACTACTCGGTTTTAGACCGTGAGTTGTTAGCGATGGTGTGGTCAATTCTAAAACTACAAAGATTCCTCCTGGGCGCACATTTCATTCTAGAGACTGATCAGAAAGCTCTTACAGCTATTCAGACTAAGAATTTGAAGAGTTCGAGATCCACTCGATATGCTATAGCTCTTCAACCTTTTCACTTCACGGTACGAGCTATCCGTGGTGCGGATAATGTGATGGCTGACATTTTGTCTAGATGCCCACATGACTCCAACTAATACTTCTGTCCTATATTTCCATATATTACAGAGTCATAACACACCTATATTTCTACAATAGATTAGCACATCTGTACTCACTTTATATGTACACACTATCGTGCTTTGTTATCATCTTCTTCTGTTCGTTTTTTAAGATGATAGAGGAAGACTGAGTGGTTAATATAAGGGCCGTTAGTTTACTAAACAGCCACAATTATTAATAATGTATTGTACCTTATGAAGCATATTAGTTATTAATTAGCATTATATTGCTTGTACTTTCTCAGAATGTCATTGATGAGCTGAGGACTTACCTTACTATTATCAAGCATGACGAGTTCTAGATTGTGTACTTACCCTCGGAATGCCAGAGGATATGTCCTGGATCGTCATGTAGTTTAACTTTGCTATGTACTAATGTCTTTACATGTCAAATAATGTACTATTTAAATTTTCCTATCAGATTTGTACATCCATATTTTTTAAAGACAATATTAGAGTATGCTATTTAATGATGATTATGGTAACTTGCATACGTATATTGTGTTTACATGCTAACGTGATGTGTCTTGGTGACACCTCCCCGATGTGAATATTTTGTGAGACATATTTATTTTTCTGTTGAGGTATATCCTCACCAGACACTCTATATTTAGCCTCATGTTAGGCAATTTAATTAATTATCAGCGCATAATTCGTGCGTTTTGAGCCGCTTATCGCATGCTCTTTGATATTTAAAAAAAAAAATATGTTCCACATTTTTTTTTATCGGGAGGAGGTGGTGATATGTTGCGTGAGAAATTCTCGCAACATCGTTTTATTACAATATATATTTTGTAACGCAAGGGCAACAACTGCTTGAAATTTATAGTCACTTTTCTCGGTAAGCAGTTGTTTCCTCGCGTTGGTATTGAATGCAGTTAAGTTTGCTATGCTAGGCCGTTTTCTCAGAAAACGGTTGGCAACCTGTTGGGTTATCCTTTTAAGGTAATCATTCTTACGCTGGTTCGTAGTAAAGGTCCTTGCGTCTTAAGTTCTGAGCTGTGGTCATTTTGCGCTGGACTGCGCATGACTGGTCTTGCTTCTTGGTCGATCGATTTCCGCCCACCAGTCAGTGAGCGATTTTGAATAGCTAGGAAGATGCCTCGCTGAGAGGGGATCTCCGCTATTTTTTGTTCTGTCAGGAATGTGAAGTCCTCTTAATGGATATTTCGTTTATTCGAGATAATACCTCTAGTGTATTTCCACATGCCGGGAGGCGTAATATTTCTGTGTATTTCCTGAAGGCAAGGTAAATTAACTTTTCATTAACTCTATCGATTTTTGGTCGTGAGCGATTTTTGATTCATAGCCTGTCTTCGAAAGGCGTCGTCACGAGATGTTTTCCCAGCTCACATGTCGCTGTATTGTACTGCATCGGTTGATGCATGTCCCAAGGACCATTACTTGCTACTTTGTTACAGGAACTAGGTTTGGAAACCTTTGTTATCTAGAGGATATTTTTGAGGACATTATTTATACTTCGGCAGACGTGTCTGTCTTGCTGAAGTCAGATTAAGGAGAGTGAACTGATCTCATACATCTGGTTATCTTCTGGCTAAGATAGAAAGGGATGGAGAATTTTCCCGACTACATTACAGCCTTATAATGTATTGACATGCCTGTGAATCACCTTTATTATGATGCTGTCTACCGTCCATTGCTATACTGACATTGTTGCTGTGATAATGACTGTCAGATGTACCTACATATTCGCGTATACATTTTGTCACTGTGGCGTCCACAATAAATGATACAGAAAAACGTCACTAGCTGTTACAAGCATCATTGACTTTTATACGTCGTGAGTTAACTGACGTCCTTGTATGGATTGCCCTGTTTTTGTATGATCATTGTTTGACTGTACATCATCTACACACTACACAAAACCAGACATGCGGATACCATCCATCATCATATGGCATCACGCATCACCACCCCAGTGCGTTTTTATTGTTGTTGTTTGGAAATAATTTTTTAAAATGTTCATATGCATAAATAACTTTGTTGTTGTATATGAAACTGAAGGTAATTGGATGTACTTTACTCTTGTGCTACAAGTATAAAAGCTTTCATTGAAAAATGATTAGTTATTCAAGGTAAAATGGGGGATATGCGCTTAAAAAAAATGATTAGTTATTCAAGGTAAAATGGAGGATATGCGCTTTAAAAAATCGCTTTGAAAATCTAAAATAAATATCTCAAAACAGAAACACGTTCACTCTTAAACACGTGCAGTATTTAAAAGAATGTACTTGCAGTCGGAAATGACGTTTTGTGTGGTTTGTGTGTAGTTATAATTAGAAACAGTCTCAAACAGAGGCACATATACTAAAGGCTTTTTAAAGTCGATTGGGCCAAGCGCGTCTAACCCATGAGCCTTTATAAAGCCAATTGGGACTTAAAGAGTTAAAGCACAAGTCACAACTATCAGTAACAACAATTTTAGCAGAACAAAATCACCTCCGGAGACGTGAGACATAATTGAAATTTGAACCCAGTCCTTAACCCCTGTAAGGAGTTAAAACTATCTATAATAAAACCCGAATATAATAGAGCAGTGTTCAGAATGGCAGAGGCAGCTGTATATAAATTCTGACTTTGAAAAGACAATTGATAGCATGCACAAGGACAGCCTATGGACAATTCTGAGGGTTTATGGAATTTATAAGTGATGGTCTCCATCATTAAAAACTGGTTTGCTAATTTCATGTTCAGTGTTAGGAAGAGTAACCTTACTTTTGTGGTAAAACAGGAGTGCTGCAGAGATGTCCCTTATCAACTACTCTGTTTTTAACCGTCATAGACTGGGTGATACATCAGACAATAGTGGATGTTCCTAGAGGAATAGGATGGACACCATTCTCTACAATGGAGGATCTAGAATAAGCAGATGTACTATTCACACACTCACATCAACACATCCAAGAAAAAACAGGTAAACTGAATAAACATAGCTAACAGGTGGGATTAAACATTAATCTCAAGAAGACTGAAGTTGTGACACCCAGTATAAGAAACCTGCACCCATCAAAATAAGGGACCATGAGATAGAACATACAAACACATTTACATACTGAGGAATACCAGATGGCAGAACATGCAAAGATATCAGTGGCCAAATGAACAAAGCCATAATATCCTTCGGCAATATAAACAACATTTGGATATCTTCCCAATACAGCACAAACACTAAAATAAAAATATATGAGAGCTGCATAATTACTGTACTTCTGTATGGTGCAGAATGCTGAAGAGTAGCAGAAAAGGAAACATCCAAACTGTCATCTTTCCTGAGGAAAATTCTTTAAATTTTCTAGCTGAACACCTTCACCAACCAGGAACTGTTTACTCAGAGCCACCAAGAAGACAAGCACACCATCATAGTAGATAGATGCTGTAACTGGGTTTACCACATCATCAGAAGAGACTCTATCACCAGAACTGCCATCTATAGACTCGAGAATGAAAATGAAAGCAAGACCTGCTAAAAGTCATCTGATGGAGAACAGTGAAGGCAGAGATGCTAAGCATGAACAGAGCTGGGACACTATATGAAGGATGGCTGCTGATCGAGCAAAGTGGAGACAATTTTCTACTGCCCTATGAGACACCACTAAGCGTGATGGTCACTGAATGCTTTGTCAGTCAGTGACCAAGGACCAAAGAAGAAGAACAATAAAAAACCAGTCATGGATAGCACAACAAGAGACACCCACAAAAGTCATGGATAGCACAACAAGAGACACCCACAAAAGCACCAAAGAGAGCTACTTTAGAGACTTTTGAAAGCTACTTTAATACCGCAATATGTATATATACAAATGACTTTGCCTTCAAGACTACCATAAATGCATTTTTTGAAGCTTACGTGAATTCACAAATTGCGTAACACAAGAAATATGTGAACCATCTGGAGAATTCAGTACTAATCAACAAGCAGAAACTACAGCAATAAACACAACTCTCCAGCAATACTCATCTAATTTAAATAAAAAATCTTTAAGATCTCATATATCATAATCTTCACTGATTCAAAATCAACACAATAGAAAGATGCCTCCAAACTGAAAATAGAGAACTAAATAACAGCTGGCTGAATTAATTGTAGAGCTATGGTAGTGCAGTGGTTAGTGCACTGGCTTCCCAGTTCTGTAGTCCTGGTTCAACCCCCAGTTGAGGTGGGATTTGTTAGGCCATAAACTGATCCAGGGGCGATGCAGCCACACAAATGGGGTACCAGAGCAACTCTGGGAAGGTTAAATGTAACTGGCATGATGCTGACCACGTCACTCCTAGTGTGCCATATGGTCAAGAAAATATGGGCTTAACATGGCTTCTTTGGCATGAAAAGAATCCTTTCCCTTTTTTTTATGTGCAGAATTAATTGACAGCCAGTGTACTAATGTGTAAGCATGTAACAACAAACAACATCAGAGTCCCTCTCTGATATAAATACACAGACATAGCAATCAAAGAAAGAAAAACTGACCCTTAGTAAAACTAGAGCAAGCATGGTTCAAACAAACAATCCAGCCAATAAGCAGACAGCTAAATTAATACTCCAAAACAACATCAAAGAGAAGTGGCTGAACCAATGGGTGAAAAGAGTCTAGAAGACATGCTTTGTATAAAGAAACCACTCATTCCAACAAGAATGACAGCATCAGTAACCTATGGTGTGTGAAGCAGAGCTTAATCTTTCAACTTAGAACACAACATAACTCAACAAGAACTTAAACTTCTCCCATGAGCCTAATTTTCACAACTGTATCCATCCTTATGCAGATGACCTGCTCCATATGAAACAGTTCAGTATGTGCAGTTTGCTTTCCCAGGACTCACCACAGAAAGAATATATATTTATTAAAAAATAAAATGGTATGGAGTTTTTCAAATAAAGGGTACACAGGAAACATGGGACATTTCAGGTTTCACCCTTTTTCAGCCACAGTTACAGATAGGGGCAAGGACAAAAAATATAAACAGGTCACAGAAAAATACTATAGACACAAATTAAAATGTAACAGGATGAGAAACACGGATAAAATAGGCAATTTAGACAGATGGAGAAAAAAACAGCACTAAAAAACCAGAATAAAAAAGAATTTCAAAACAAGAAATTCAACAATCAACGAAAATCAAAAGGAGAAAATTAAATAACAAAACGAGAAGTCCTGCTAAAAGAGTCATTCTGTAAGATCTAGAGAAGCTTACAATACAACCATAATCTCGTCGGTAACCATCTTCTTCTTCTTTGATCCTTAACCGCCAAACATCAAAGCAGTTAGTGACCATCACGCCTTGTGGCATCTTGTAGGGCAACAACAAATTGGTTCCACTTTGCTCGATCGGCGGCCATCCTTTGTACAGTGCCCCAACTCTGGTTCATTCTTTGCATCTCAGCCTCCACAGTCCTCCGCCAAGTTGTTTTTGGTCGGCCTCTCTTTCATTTTCCTTCAGGGGTCCATAGCCTAGCTGTTCTTGTGATGGCATCAGGGTCTCTTCTGAGGACATGGCCAACCCAGCTCCAGCGTCTGCCAGCTATGATGGTGTGCATGTCCTCTTGCCTGCTTCAAGTAAGCAGATCTTGGTTGGTGATGGTATTCGGCCAAAAGATTCGGTGAATTTTTCTTAGGCACGTTGTGTGAAAAGAGGACAATTTTGACATTTCCTTCTCTGTAACTCTCCAGCTTCTTCTTCTTCTTCTTGTGATCGCATCTTTGATGATTACACCGTCAGACGAGTTCTCATGATGAATTCGACTGTTGTTTGAAGTTCCTCTTTAACTCCATATAGCTTTGAGTTTAGGGTTGAGTCATTGGGCCAGTATATCTTTCTTAACTGGTCATACAGAGGACAGTCCTGTAGAACATGCTCAGCAGTTTGTTCGTTTAATCCACATGTGCACAGTGGTGAAGCAGACAATCGTAGCTTGTGCATGTGTTTATTCAGTTTGTTATGCCCTGTCCTGAGTCGAAAAAGTTATCTGTCCCTGCCGGTCGAGAGTGTGATAGTCGTCTTTGGGTTGGTTCTGTTCTCTTCTGATAGTCTGGATAGCTCTCTTTTTCTCAAAGTATGTGACTTCATTATCTTCTTGTTCACATTCTCCTCCCTTTTTTGCAAGTTTATCTGCCTTTTCATTTCCGGGTACACCACAATGAGATGGTACCCACTGAAGTATGGTTCTCTTTTTGGCAGCTACCTTGTTTAGTTCATTTCTCAGATGCGGGAGTTTACCACCCTTGAGAGCTTGCAGGACAGACAGTGCATCTGTGAGGATGACTACCTGGTGGCAGTCAGAGTTGGTGTTATAAATCATATTTGCAGCTTGCTCTAGAGCTTGAACCTGAGCTGTATAGTTGGAACAGAATTTACCAGTGGGAATGTGCCTAGTCTCATAGTTCGTTCGTTCGTTCGTGGTTGTCAGGATATGAGATAAAGATACCGGCACCTCCATTCCTAACAGCATTAGTTGCTGATCCATCTGTATAGGCATGTATCCATGATTGATCGGGATAGCTTTCTTGGATCATACTCAATGTAGCAGTTCGTTTTTGCAGATTATACTCACATCCACTTGTGAGACCACTGACTGATGTATTAATTTGGAGGGCACTGCTGGCCTGCTCCCATGGTACAGGGTATAGGGTGGGCTTCAGTGGTGTTGTCTTCATGGATAGGTCTTCTTGATGCTGTCTTATAAGTCTTTTCCCCCGATGCACAAAGCTGCTACGCTTTAGACGTTCCAATGCCAGATCATCTAGTCTTGCCTTCATTGGGTGCATTGGCATACTGTTGTACTTTTCCATCTGGATCATGGTTTTTGTGTCTCTTCTATGGGACAATGTCTGTAATCCAGCAGCCTTCTGCAACTCTGATATTGGTGTAGTTTTCATGGCTCCTGTAATGAGTCTGAGAGCTTGATTTTGCACCTTGTCCAAAGACTGCAGATGTGAGTTAGCAGCTGATGACCATGCTGCTGAGCTAAACTCTAAGTGTGGTCTTATTACTCCATTATAAATCTTCTTTAGATTTCGTTCATTTGCTCCCCAGTTGGTACCTGCTAATTTTCTGAGTATGCCTAGTCGTCTTCGGGCCTTTCCTTCTGCATTTTCAATATGCTTATTCCATGTAAGCCTTTGGTCAAATGTCACCCCAAGATAGGTGGGGTAGCTTTCTTCCTTGATCACGGTTGTCCCTAGGTGTATGTTAGCTGATTTGTCCTTGGGGGCGAGGGAGAACAGTGTTGTGGAGGTTTTGTCTGTGTTCATTGTGATAAGCCATTTCTCTGCCCATGACACTAGCATGTCTGCTGCCCGCTGCATTCTATAATTTGCTGTGGTGACATTTTCATCAGTGCACCAGAGTACTAGGTCATCTGCATATAAGGCAGCTTTCACTCCTGCAGGGAGATCTTTCACCAGGTCATTGATGTAAACAAGGAAGAGTGTTGGGGAAATTACTCCTCCTTGAGGTACCCCCTGATGGAGCAACACTTTTCTGCTCTGCAGACCGTCAAGAGTGACTCTAGTCCTCCTGTTATGCAAGTATGACTGGATCCATTTCATCATGTTGCCTTGGATTCCACTTCTCCTAAGTTTTGCAATGAGGCCATCTTTCCACACCTTGTCAAAGGCCTGCTTGAAGTCGACCCAGATCGTTAGGACCTTTTTCTTCTCCTGGAAGGCATCTTCTATTGCTTGAGACAAGTAAGTAACTTGGTCTTCTATACTGTAGCATTCTCTAAATCCAGCTTGTTCCGGCACCAGGATCTGCTCAGACTCTAAATACCATTTCAATCTGTGGTTGACTATTCGCTCCATAGTCTTCCCAACACAGCTTGTGAGACTGATTGGCCGGTAACTTGCAGCCTCGGTCTTACATTTCCCTTTCTTTAGTATGGGTATTGTGATGGCTTCTCTCCATACTTGGGGTACCGTTCCTTTCAACCAGCTGTGGTTGAATATCTCAAGCAGTTTTGTCTTTGCTGCTGAGCTCAGATTTACTAGCATTTCTTTGCTGATTTTGTCTGGGCCGGGTGACTTTTGAAACTTAAGCTTGGAAATAGCCTTCTGTAGTTCTCCTAGTGTGATGGGTTCCCTCATTGGGGCAGGAGTATCTGTCTGTCCCATGGTTGCCAGTATTTCTTTTCTTATCTCTCTCTGATGATCTATGTTAATGGGTAAGTTGCTTTCTGGACTGTATCTTCTAGCAAACAAGTCTGCAGCTTGTTTTCCTCTGAAAAGTTTGCCACCTTCATCCAATGTGATAGTCTGCCTAGGTGAGGAACGCTCTTCATTTAGAGACTTGACTAATCTCCAAAGTTTCCTGCCGTCTTTCTCAAGGTTCAGCGATGCCGTTTTAGTTCTCCAGCTTTTCCGTTTTTCTTCTAGCTTTGTTCTCTGAAACTCTGCTACAGCCTTTTTCCATTTGTTGTGAGTTTCAAGTGAAGGCTGAGACTCTGCGTCCTTTCTAGCCCTGTCCATAGCTTCCTGACGTTCTTGGAGTGTGCTGGACCAGTATGGTATGTAGTTACGCCGGCATCCTTTGGGAATGGTTTCTCTTGCAGCTTGTAGTATGCATCTGTTGAAGTCTTTTACCACTTCATTAATGTCTCTGTTCTGTACCTTGAGGGTAGACAGCAGCGTGTTCACCTGATGCCTGAATAAACCCCAGTTGGCTTTTTTGTAGTTCCATCTTGTAATGGCTGGGCCTGTACTGAGAGTTGCACTCTGGACAGTAAGAAAGATTGGGCGATGGTCGCTTCCCCCTAGTTGGTCTCCTACTTCTCTACTAATAGATCCAGCTATATCTGGTGTGGAGAAGGCAAGATCTGGTGTTGAAGTTGTGTGCCATCCTCTGGAGTAGAAGGTAGGAGTATCTGTGGCATTATTGACTAGGATTAGGGAGTGATCATCTTGCCAAGTTTCAACCTCTTCACCTCTGTGATCCAGATGGTTATAGCCCCAGCTCTGGGAGTGGCTATTAAAGTCTCCAACTGCTATAAAGTTGGTGGCTGGTACCTGTATAGAGCTGAGACTCAGGGGTTTGTTGTTCGGACAGTAATAGTTCAGGAGTTCTATTTCCATCTTGTCTACCTTTATCTTTCTTTTTTTTTTTTTTTTCGTACGCCCGCTAATACTTGAGGCGAAATCTCAGGTTATTTTTAATGTCTAACCTGACATTGATTTTTACGTGAGTATCCTATTTTCTTGTACAGAGACAAGTGTCCCTCGCCATTCAGGCAGATACTCGCCGTTTTCGGAGGTTACCTTTATCTGCAACAGCTGATATTCTGCTCCATCCATGAAGGTTTTCCTTTCGTGTGCAGGAATGTTATTCCTTACAAGAGTTAGTACTCCTCCTTTTCGTCTATCTTTTCTGTCGGATCTGAAGCATTGATATCCCCTTATTTTAAAGGTTTGATCTGCTTTCAAGTGAGTCTCTTGGATACAGCAAACACTGACTTGCTTCTCATACAAGATGTTTTCCAGCTCTGTCTTTTTGCTGTATCCAGCCTGCTTGCTGTTCACTCCCTCTGCATTCCAGTGCATCATGACAAGTGGCACTCTGGGTTTCTCTTTTTCTGTTTTGTTTTGGTCAGTAGTTCTCCTCCGCCGTCTGCTGACTCCACAAGACGGTCTAGAGGGTCCTCCAGTAGCTGAGGGTGGGCTCTGTCAAGGCTCAGAGCCCGGCACTGCACCTGCCTGGTGGAGCTCCACAGGGCGAGCACCAGTACGAGATTTATTTGACGGTGTACTCTCCATAGAAAAAAAAAGCGAGTTGCATGATACTGTGGTTTCCGGTGCGCCTTCTAGCCCAGTATCTACGACTTTAGCACCTGTTCAATGGGAGAGTGGGCTCATCCCTAATCTGTTTATGTTCCCAGTAGTAGACTATTCACAAGCAGCCTGGGGGTGTCACTGCTCTGCACTGACCTTGTTTACCGAGGCGGCGTCCGAGCTCGTATGGTGAAAATATGGTTGCGTTATCTTCAAAATAGCCCTGTCTTTCCCATGGCTTTTCTGCCATCCTGCAACTTTTGAGTTAGGGAGTTCTGAGCTCCAGTCTCTTTCCCAGGCATTTTATCCTGGCCTGGCACGCATACAGAGGACCCCACTTCTGGTTCTAAGTTAGCAGTTGGGGATAGGTGGGGTAGCACACTGTGCATTCCCCGTCATCCAGGGGGCTCTCCAACTATGCAGAGCTTGCACAATGCTGTGCTCTGGTTCTGGGCTCTCCCAAGGAATCCTCACGTCCTGCACAGAGCCACTTCCAGATACCCACCACCTGCCAACCCTCCATTGTAGAAATCTCCTGCATGCGGCCATCCAGTCAAGAGCCAGTATTAAGTCTGGTGCCCAAGTGATCCCCCCAAGATCAGTGTGCAATGCTGGGTTCTCATCATGCTGCAACACAGGGGGGATTGTGATGCTCAGCCATCTCTCTCAACTCTGCACCGATAAGTGACATCGGGGACTTAACTGTGCCTCAGTACTGGGAGGCCCCGTTTCCGGGTACACCACACACAGCCAATTGAGGCAACGGTTGCCGTGGGTGTGTCTTCAGTGGGGAAGTTGTGGAGTCTTCCTGTCCATGTTCTTGCACATCCTAACACTGCCCGCAAGACATCGGAGGTTTGGAGAGTGGCCTTCTCTTTAACTCTCCAGCATTCTGCACCATAGAGAAGCACAGAAAGCACACAGCTCTGATATAATCTTAATTTTGTGCTTGTGCTGTACTGAGAGGACTTCCAGATGTTGTTTAGACGAAAAAAAGGCTGTTCTTGCTTTGTTCATTCTGTTGTTGATGTCTTTGCTTGCTCCACCATCTGGTGTTACTATGCATCCTAGATATGTGAAGGTGTCTGTTCCAGTTGCTGATTCCTTACTGATATGGGCTCAGGGTTGCTCACATGTTGGTAACCATGACTATGTTTTATTTACTTCCATGTAAAGAAGAACACTACTGCCAGTCTCTCAAACAATCATAAACACTCTGTACAGAAATGCTCAACAGCAACAGAACACATGCAAATCCTTTAACTGGCACTGACTGCTAAAGAAAGATGAGCTCAGCAGCCCTACTTAAACAACAACTAAAACCACCAAAAAACAATTGGGAGACGTGTCTTATGATTGCAGCAAATTTTTTAATATTTACCCAATCCACCCATTTAATATAACTGGTCACCCTTACTCATAAAGCTGGACCTAGTATAGTGTAGTCTCTAACACTTTACTCCCATAAATCAGTGTCTGCTATGGGACTACCTTTACATTTACCTTTTTATTCTTATTTTAAAATACTTATAATATATCACTTATTATATTTCTAAAGTGTCCCAACCATTTGTAGCAAATTTCTACCAACTTTTCATAGCACATATTTGGGAAAGTGTGGAAAAGCTCCTCAGAAGAGACATCAATGCCATCACAAGAACAACAATGCTATGAACCTCTGAAGGTAAGCTAAAGAGAGGTGACCAAAAACATCTTGGTGGAGAACTGTGGAGGCAGAGATGTAAAGATTGAACCAGAGCTGGAGCACTGCATGAAGGATGGCCAATACTGAGCAAAGTGAAAGTAGTTTGTTGATGCCCTACAAGACAACACCAGGCATAATGGCCACTGGTGGCTTTGACAGTTGGCAGCTAAAGAATGAAAATACAGAAGAGATAGAAAAGCTGTACATTATGACCTGGAAACTAAATTGTGCGACTTTGTATTTCTTCCCAATCTCTTCAAAGCATATGTGTTATTTTTTTTCAGACACTTCAATCAATACCCTTTAGCTCCCCAAGGAGCATAGGCCTTCAACAAACACATGCCAAGTCTTCCTGTCCTGTGCCATCCTCTTAGTTCTTTCCATGTTTTCCTCATCATTTTCACCTCTGTTTCCAGTTCTCTTCTCCATGTGTTTTTTTTTGGTCTACCTCTACCTCTTTTTCTCTGTGGATTCCAGAACAAGGACTGCCTTGTAATGCTATCAACAGATTTCATCAATGTGTGTCCTATCCATCGCCATCGTCTTCTTCTCAACTCTTGTTCCACTGGCACTTGTCTGGTTCTAGTCATCAATTTCACATTTGTGACTTTGTCATACCATTTCAGTCCTTCTATTCTACACAAGTACCCATTTATAAAAGTCTGTGTCTTTTTGGTTGTTCGCTGTGTCTCAGAGCCATACAATAGGACTGACTTGACATTTGAGTTGAAGATTCTTATTTTTGTGTTGGACTTAATTTATCTTGTTCTCCATATGTTTCCCAACGCAATGAAAGCTCCTCTTGCTTTTTGTATTCTTATTTTGATATCACTGTGTGTCCCTCCAACTTTGTCTATATTACTTCCAAGATATGTGTACAATTCTAAATCTTTTAGTGGTGTTTCTTCAAGTTCAACCTTGTTATCATCTCTTGCATTTATTCTCATAATTTTTGTCTTTTCCCTGTGTATTTTCAGGGCCACTTGTTGTGACCTCTCATTGAGAATTTTCATTTTCTCTTGCATCTGATTATGGTTATGGGACAGAAGAGCCAAGTCATCTGCAAAATCCAGATCTTCAAGCTGTTTAGTCAGATTCCACTGGATTCCATTTCTGTTGTGTGATGTCGATGTTTTCATAACCCAATGTATTGCTTGTAAAAAAAGAAATGGAGACAAGAGGCATCCCTGTCTCACTCCCGTTCTAATCCTAAAGGGTTCTGTAAGTTGTCCTTCATGAAGAACTCTGCATGTCATGTCTTCATAGATCTTTATTAAGTTAACGATCTTCATGTGAATATAATGCCTCGTCAATTTCCAAAGCGATTCTCTGTCTACACTGTCAAATGCCTTTTCATAGTCCATGAATCCAATGTATAGCAGTGAATTCCATTCCAGGCTTTGTTCCACTATTATTCTCAGTGTAGATATCTGGTCTGTACAGGATCTGTTTTCTCGAAAACTTGCTTGTTCATCTCTCAGTTGCTTATCTATGGACTCTTTTAATCTCCCAAGGATGATTCTGTTTAATACTTTTCCTGGCAATAATAGTAACATTATTCCTCTATAATTTGTGCACTCTTGTAAATTTCCCTTCTTAGGCAACTTGACCAGATAACCTTCCTTCCATTCTACTTGTATTTCCTCTCTCTACCAGACTTTGTTAAGTAGTTTGTATAATATCTCTGTAGAGGTATCAATATCTGTTTTGATGGCCTCTGCTGGAATGCAATCTGGACCAGCTACCTTTCCATCTTTCAGAAGCTTTATAGCTTTTTTAATTTCTTCTCTACTTGGTCGTTCACAGCTGATTTGTAGCTCCTCTTCTGCTGGCTGGATGTTTGGGGGATTAGTTGGAGATGGTCTGTTGAGAAGTTCCTCAAAATGTTCTGTCCATCTCTTCATTTGTTCTTGTATATTACTAAGCAATTTTCCATTCTTATCTTTTATGAGGCCATTTGCTTGCTTATTGTCAAGTCCTTTGTTCATGTGGGAGTTAAGTGTGTGAGACTTTCACATGCCAGTCTAGTTTTGATAGACACACATGTGAGCGCTTCTGAAATAAATGTATATTTTAAATATTTATGCGTACCTTTCTGCATCTTCATTGAATGCAAGTGACGCACTTTGTTGTGTCAATTTGTTGCTTCACAAATCATACCCTTGAGACATTGTAATATAAAATCATCTGTGACAGACGTATGTTAGTGTTCTTACTCTAAAGTAAAGAGAAGACACATGCAAGTTAACATGCAGATATATTGAAAAGGCGATGAAGCTTATTCCTGAAGTACTTTTCTGGGACGCTTTCAAGTTCTAATAATTGTTGCCAGAATGCGGCTGATTTCTAAGTCTCTCATGCCTCAGAGACAGATGGCCCTGTTTGCTATGGCAGAGCTTCCATTGTACCAGTTATGATCAATGGCTATTGCGTCCCTCTAGCATCAGGTGTGATGATGTTCCAGATTGATTTATAATGCATAAAGAAGTTAAAACATGGTTCCATCGTAATGACCATGTATTTTTGTCAAGCCGTTGACCTTCAGCTCATAAGAACTGGTGATGTCAATCAAATGGCTGTCTTGACATTTATTGCCCGATATATGATGTTTACCATGATTTTTTTTTTTTTTTCCTTAACCAGCAGCACTTGGGCTTTCAGCCCTTCAGCCCAATGACATGTCATTGCGAGGCTGGGGAACCTGAGGACTTTCCTTCCAACCCGGTCAGGAGCTTCGCTCCTTCCCATCCACAGAGGGTTTATCACAGGAGCCGTTCAGGCTATTCAGTCAAATTTCCGGCCGTAAACATTTCTTCAAACGCCGACGCCCGGGTTTGAACCATGAACACCTGGTCGCCAGTACAACGCCGAAGCCATTACACCAGCGCGGCTCCCGTTTACCATGATAAAACTATGTTTGAACTATTTGTCTACCAATGATGTCATTGTCTTCGTCTACCTACAATAAAAATCGTATCGTCATTTAATGTACAACATGGGTCCAGTGTACATTGCTAACAGTTGGTCAAGTTGATGACCCATCATTTCAGTGTTGTTGATCTCATCACCGTTGGCCTGCCCTTATGGCCCACATCAATATAATTCACGTTATTTAACAACAGGTCGGCTACCATTATAAGCCCGACATTTCTGGCATCACCCTTGCTAGCAGTGATCAAGCAAACCCCCACACACCATCGTAACACTTATATTTCCCTGTTAGCTTCTTTGCATTGTTGTACAGGTCCCTCACATTTCTTTTGGCTGCAGCTTCCTCTGCTTCCCTTGCCAAATCATCAATATATTTCATTTTGTCTCTTTTGATGTTTCTCCTTACTTCTTTGTTTGCTTACATGTACACTTCATGAGCCTTGGCTTTGGAGCTTCTGTTTAAATCTGCTTTCTTGTTTTTCCTGGCTTCTATCTTATTAATGGTTTCTGTTGTTATCCATGCTTTGTTACTGATGTTCTCTTTTTCTCAGTACTTCTTCACGTCTCATTCAATATATTTTTTTACTTGTTGCCAGTGGTCTTCCATATCTGTTTCATCTTCCAGCTGTTGGAATACTTGGTATTTGTTGGATACTGTGATTGAAAATTTTTCTCTTATTTCCTGATTTCTTAGATATTCCACATTATACTGTTGTCTATAGCTATATGCTGTTGTAAATTTCTTTGTTGCTTTAGCCAACAGAAGATGGTGGTCTGATACAACATCTGCTCCTCTACATACTTTCACATCATGCAATGATGACCTAAACTTCTTGCTTATGCATATGTGATCAATCTGATTCTCAGTTCTGTGGTCTGGTGATATCCACATTGCTTTATTTATTCTTTTATCTGGAAATATGCTTCCTCCTACAGCTAGTTGATTTGAAGCACAGAAGTTTGCTAATAGTTTCCCATTCTCGTTCATCATACCTAATCCATGCTTTTCCATGATTTCTTCAAAGCCAGTGTTGTCTGTTCCTATTTTTGCATTTAGATCCCCAATCAAAATTGTGAAGTATTCTTATATTTACAAAACGTTTGGAATTTTCCTCATTTGTATTAACCATTTCAGGGTTGAATAAATATGCATCACCATCTTATATTGATATATTTAGCTAGAGAAGCATCACTGCTCATCATAGATGAAGCTTCTAAGCTTTCATGCCACTCTTTGCCTGTCATTGATTTAATTAACAAGAAAAATGGAAATGAATGAAGTGACCACAAAAGAATTACCGTAAAATCTTGCGTATACTACGCACAATTTTTACTCATTTTTGCCCGCTAAAACTCTGGTGCGTATTATACGCGAGTACTAAAAAATATGTAATTTTTGATATTGAAAGTAACCTACATTGGAAAGTCTGTCAAGTTTTTGTCACAATTTGACAGTGAAAATGGCGCAAAATTGAATATGCCATGTGTTTTCTTATGTGTCAGACATTGTTGCAAAACGCATTTCGCACTCTTGGTCTTCAATCTGTTTTGATACTAAGCTTGGTTGTGAAGTTTGTCATTTGATTATTTTGAGCTCTAAAAATGAATTCGAGAAAATTAACTGCAGCAGAAAAGCTCTTAGTGGTAAAATATGCAGAATATAACGGCAATCGGGCAGCAAGTCGACATTTTTCCATTAACAAGTGCAACATTCGATTATGGCAAAAAAACAAAGAGGTGCTGCAAGTGTTGCCTAGTAAGAAAATGGTGAATCGTGGGTCACCACCAGATCTTCCAGACCTAGAAAAAAACATTATTGGAGTGGGTAGTGGATAGAAGGCAACAAGGCATCGGTGTTTCATGCATTGAAATCCGACTTAAAGCTCTGGAACTTACAAAAACTCGTACAGGCCCAACAGCATTTAAAGCGTCATATGGATGGGCAGTTCGTTTTATGAAGCAACATAGTCTTTCAGTTCGTCGAAGAACTACTATCATGCAGCATCTTCCATCTTCTTTCAGTTTTTTAACAAATGTTTCATAAAATAAAATCTTGAAAAATTATGGTGCATATTATACACGAATTTCCATTTTACCAGAAAATTTTGGGCTAAATCAAGCATGCGTATTATACACGAGTGCGTATTATACGCGAGATTTTACGGTAGTGAAGATGTAGCAGAAAGAGACCAACACAATTATATCCCACCACGTTAAGTGCTTGTATAAACATAAAGAGAGGTGTGACTAAATGATGCATAATGGAACAGTCAAGAGTCTCCCATGTCTTGGACACATAATAAGTGAAGATGACAGACATGAAATGGAAATCAAGAAAAGAATAGCTTAAGATACATTGAACAACATGAGATAAATACTGATATCTAAACAAATAACTTACAAATTAAAACTGAGAATTCTGAAATGTTAGGCCTCCTACATATATTCTTCACTTCTGTAGGATGTGGAAACATGGACAATGAACATGCAATTGGAAGAAAGAATTGAGGCCCTTGACATGGGATAGAGGAATGAGGCACACTCACAAATTAAAAATGACAGTCATCAACTATTATTACTTTGATTACTGTATGGTGTAGAAACTGGGTCAATGATCAATAAGTTGAAAACAAGAATTGTGGCATTTGAGATCTGGACATAGAAAGATATGAAATCATTCTCATGGTAAGATTGTGTGTGTGAGTGTGTGTGTGCGTGCATGTGTGTGTGTGAGAGGTGGTATACCACTTTGCTGAAAACCATAATAAAAGTAAAGGTTGAAAGCAATTTTTAAAAACATAATCACACTTGGTAAATATGGCGGCCTTTGTCTACTTTTCTGAAACTCTACCATACCTCATAATCTAGTTCCTGTTTTATTTGTGTTGTTTCTTCACATTTCTTCATCTTCGTACAGCTCTGGAGCATAGTTTCTGTTGGGGTCTAAAGGCGTCTTTCTCAAACTTAATAAAGGTAAGATAACACAAATTAGGGGCGTATAGTTTGCCTTCAAATGTAGCATAAACTGTCGAGCTGGCAAGATGGTTACAGCACTTTCTTCTCAAGGCAGAGTCACCGAAGTGCAAACCAGATATTTCCACCCTTAAGTTTATTCAGAGGAATATGAGTTGTCCTCACTCTGCTCACAGCCACCGAATTAGAGAACCAATCCTATTAAAATGCAAGGTTGTATCAAAGTACGCAGAGTGACCTCCCATTATGGGAGCATTCGCTGTTTAGTTCAGAGTATTTGTCTAGTGTGCCAATAAAGGCTAAGATTGTAAATACCAATATGATTTTTAAATAAAACACTTCAGTAGAGAATCTTCCGCTAACTGTATGTTTTTATCTGTAACACTATGATTCTATAAAATTATATTTAAAGGCTAACTTATAATAGAGGTGTATTATATCAGATGCAGGTAGATTTCAGTTGCCAACTCGCAGTGGCGTCACGCCTCGTCGGTTCCTCGCAGTTGTGTCAATATCAGTCCCTGGTGGTGGTGTACAGTGGAACAACCGCAATGGGCTATGAAACTCGGGGTTATAAATTATTTTCAATATAGGGGATTTCCCCAGCCGGCGGAAAAGTGTGGATTTTAAAGCTGCAAACAAGATGAAGTGGGTTCTTATTTCTACTCAAGACAACAGGAGGCTGACGCTTCGGAGTCATGACCCAGGTAGGCCTTCCCCCTCCCCCTTTTTAAGAGTGTAAAATAGAGCAAGGGGCCGAAACGCTTGATTAACGGGGGACTACGTCTGATGATCAGATTGCCTCCTGTTGTATCGCTGTGTAGAGAGTTTCCTGTCATAGGACACGATTTGACGTCATCATTTGAACTTCGGAAATTGGTTGCAATGTATCCATAGCTGTCTCTCCAGTGTTTTTCTACTTATATATATCTTTTGTTTCGTGTACCATCTGTTTTATTTAACAATTTATTTTTTTCTTCTCCTTCCTATTGATTGTTAAAAAGATGATTTACAAAAAGGAAACATTTTATAATTGGGCTAGAAAAGATGAAAGAAATGTAAAACGGTGTAAATACAGAATACAACACTGGCTGCCAATCAAGGCTAAGATGGTAAATACTAATATGATTTTTAAATAAAAAACTTCTGAAGAGAATATTCCGCTAACTGTATGTTATTATCTGTAACGCTATGATTCTATTTAAAGGCTAACTTATAATTGGTTCTAACATGTCTCAGTCCGGTGTGCAGTGGCGCAGTGAAGGGAGCAGCAGAGTTGGCGGACGCCCTGTGCTCTGCACAAGAGGGGAGCAAAAAAATCAGGTCGTTTCTCTGCGTACGTCCGTGTCCTATCAACGTTAACAGCTGTTTCTCTCACGACACTACAATATCTTATTTTACGTGAAACTCACGTGTGACATAATTATAGGACATGTTTGCACATGTTGTTTTTTTCCGAATTATTTGACAAATATGTGCAGACCATCACTCAGAAGAACAGCATCAATATATTCATAATCTACACTTATTTTCGAACTCTTCTTTATCTATAAATTTTTAAATTGTGCTGACTGGACTGAGGTATTTTTAGATGGTGTAGACCACAATTTTTGACAAGAATCATCAAAGTTCAATAGAGTATTTTTTTTTCTTTCGTGTTTTAACTTGAGCTCACAATATTTACATCAGTGAACATAACATTACTTGTACTATGTTTTCCCTGTCTTTGGCAAATAAAATATCTCATTTGTGTTAATGACTATGCTGTGTTCTGTAGTGGAGGAAATCTGCACTCAGTAAACATCGTCATCATTATAATCTGCCTTTAACTCCTCGTGGATCATAGACATTTACAAATGGTTTCTAAGTCTTCCTCTCCTACGCTATAAACTCAGGTATTTCTGTGCTTTCTTTATAATTTTATTTCTAACTCAATTTCTCTATTCTGCGTATTGTTTTAGTTTGTCCCCCACTTCTTTTAACATGTGTATTTCAGAAGAAAGACTGCTTTGTAAGGATATTGAATGGTTTTCTGAATGTGCGTCATATTCATTGCCAGCGTCTACTTCTGAATGCTTATTCCACTGTGTGATGGATGAAGAGAAATGTCTGCCTCTTTTTTCTGAGTGGTCTATGCTGTTTTCTTTCAAATTTTGTCTACGCCTACTTTTCTGTCATTTTTGCAATAATAGCTTATAGTCTCTGTGATTATGTCAATCACGCAGAGCTAAGTTTAGGCCCACCTCCTGGCACGTGCAAAGAGGCACTTTGCAAAAAAAACTTTTACGTAGAAATTTGTGGGGAGAAGCTGCGAGATCTCAGTTTCTGTGAGTACAGGTTACCCCGAGCACCGCGTAAACTCTCTGTCTTTTATTCTTGCTGTCTTTTGGTTTATTGACCGAAAGAAAGTTGCTCGTAGCGGGGTGAGTGTGTTAACATTACACCACTTTTTCCCCGTCTCGGGACGCAGATGAAGGCTCTCTATCTCGTAGTCTTACGTCTGTTCGTTTGTTTCATCTCGGGTGGAAGAAGGATCGCTTGTCGAACACCTGTGGTCTCTATCTTACTATTTAAGCAGGCTTCACTAATTCTCTTGACCATTAGTCTTGCGAGGAATTTATGCTGCCAGAACTGTGATAGAGTTGAAAGCGTATACACTAGTGCGTGCGGAAATTCATTCCTTGCTGGTAAAGCTCATTTGACTTAGTTGATTTCTTGGGGGGGGGGGGGGGGTCCTTTTTTGCTTAATTATAAATATAGAGTCTAGGCCCGAGTTACTTTTATATTATGTATTAATTTATATCATACGGGTAACCTAGTTTGGGGATTGTGATGTCATGTTTTGAACGGGGCAGTACGGACCATATTTATGGCCGTGGAATATTTCTTGTATTCGTGGCAAGTTAGTGGAAGCCATTAGTTCTACTGATATATATATTGGTCTTCATGTCGAAGCCAATAGTGGAAGTATCATGTAAGTGTCGCCCCAGAGCTGGTCAAGACCGCACTCCACCTCCACGTGGTGGTCCTGGAAACAGTCTGCAGCAGTGCAGGCTGGCTGAGCGAGTGCGGATCGAAATGGGAAGGCAAACCCGGTCCTAAAAAATGCCGTGCTGAAGTCGGATGTGTCGGCCGAAAGGCGCAGATATCGCAGCTTCGCTGGAAACAGACACAACGCAACCAACGTCCTTTTCAGGACGAACGAGGAAGAAGAAGAAGAAGAAGAAGAAGAAGAATGGACTAACGGAGTCGATTGCCTTGTTTGAATTACCGTAGAGGGAGGATACGACGTTAATTGATTTTGTATGCTTCTCATGTTTTAATATGCCGTTTCGTCAATGCCAAAGTCATGGCATGGATTTTGGGAGAGGTTAGTCAACAGAAGACTCTAACCTGATTGTATTGCCGTGTATAACTTTATCTGGATTATATATATGCTACATAAGTATTGTATGAAGAAAGTCTGGGAATTTTACGAGTATGATATCAAAGATTGATCCTCGAACATGAATCCATTTACCACGATAGACGTCCTTGGAAGAAGGTCAACGGACTTCATTGTAAATATATATTAACGGAGAACAGAAGTGATCCTCAGCTCACTTGGACAGAAGAGGACTTGATTGTTAAAGAATCTCCAAGAATTTAAGAGTATGATCAGCAACTTTAAAGTATGACATTTGCATCTGTAATCTGTAACCATGATCGTCTTGTGTATTCCCGTCTGTATCGTGTCAATAAATAACATGTACTTTCACCAACGACTTGCGTGCAGTCCTGAATTGGAGAATTGACTATTACTTGTTGGAGTTCGTTTTAAGAAAACTTCTGAGATATTTTCATTGAGAAAACCATTCGCGTATTTTAAGCTAGCATAGACCAGTGACACCATACACTAGCTTACAACTACCTCTTGACTATGAGTATGAACGACCCAACACTTAGTTAGGACTGTTCTATTTGGGTCTGCAGCGGGTGGGATTTTAGGCCTTGACGTATCATCTGGTTGCGGACCATGTCTCTTCTTGTTATTTCAACCACCTTCCTCAGATACCTCATTTCTGAGGTTTGAATCTGGCTTTTGTGGGTTGTAGTCATTGCCCATGACTCGCATCCATATGTCAAGACTGGGACATAGGTGGAGCGGTATACAGCCATCTTCGTTTTCTTACCAACCTCTTTCTTGCTGAGGAATCCTCGATTTATGGCCTGATAAAGTCTCCCAGCCGCTGCTTTTCGAGTGGCCAACTCTTCTTTGATGCCCCCCTTTTGGTCTATAATAGCTCCGAGATATTTAAAGTGGTCGACCTGCTCCAGGACCTGTTCTCCCAACTTAATCTGATGTTTTCTTTCTTCTCGTGATATCACCATGGATTTTGTTTTAGAGCTGCTTATGACCATCCCTCTATTCTCCAGCTCTTCCTTCCAGACTTGCAGGTTGGATTGGAGATGTGTCTCTGATTTAGCAATCAGGACAACATCATCAGCAAATGCTAGCTCTGAAATACAGACCTGTCTCATCTTCCAGTACCCCACTGAATACTTTCTTGTTCTCTCCTTACATGCCTTGATGACATCATCCATGAGGAGTATGAAAAGATAAGGTGACAGGATATCGCCTTGTCTTACACCAGTGGTGGTCCTGAACTCTTGACTTATAGTTTGCTGTCCTCACATAATTTCTGCAAGACTTGTAGAAGCTCTGTATAGCATGAATCAGAGGTGTTGGAATGTTCTTCCTTGCCAAACAGTCCCAAAGTTTGCTCCAGGGGACCCTGTCAAACGCCTGTTCCAGATCTATGAAACAAAGATGGATCTCACTCTTGTACTCAAGGGCCTTTTCACTCAGCTGCCTGAGTGTGAAGATTAGGTCTTGAGTACTTTGGTTTGCTCGGAATCCGCACTGGGCTTCATCCAATTGTGGCTCAGCTAGGCATCGGAGTCTCAGCTCTAGGATTCTAGAGTAGATTTTTACCAGGGACACTGAGAAGGGATATGCCTCTGTGGTTTCCACATTGTCGATTGTCACCCTTTTTGAAAATCGGTGTTATGATGGCAATCTCCCAATCCTTTGGTATGGCCTTGTTGTACCACGCTGCCTGTAGAACCCTTAAGAGTAATAGGTCGCCTGATGCTCCCATGTACTTAACCATTTCTGGTGTTATACCATCATGCCCTGCTGCTTTGCCCATCTTGATTTTCTCCAGTGCTGCCTTCAGTTCTTCCATCTTTATGTCATCTTCATCACCATTTGTATCCTCTTCTGTGGAAACAATTACTATAGAAACAATTACTGTACACGTGATAAAGCGTTTTGTTGTGATGTTACTGCTTTCATAAGGTCATACTGGACACGTAGATGAATGGTCAACTCGTTCCGACACAGTGCTGACATCGAGTGAGAATGTAGATGTAATAGACGCGAATGTGTGTACAGTTCTGTTGAGTTGACAAGTCACTCACTCAATCATAGTTAGAAGTCAATAAAGGGTAGACTGCTGATGACGTTTCATACATTTAATAATGGACGTACACTTCGACATCACGATTACAGTCATTTGAACAGGTTGGCAAAAAATCATCGTATACTTGAAAAATGGGTGACAATATCAGATGTACATTTATGTAGTGGTAAATATAATGGAACGATAGTAGGCAAGCACTCAATATTCTGGTTGTCTATCGTCTCATGCTTCAACTGACTAATCGCGTCAGTTAAGGTGGATACATAATCATCAACAATGGTTCACTGACAGAACCTTCTCCTGGCTAAGTTTCTCAAGCCGTAAATTCATCAAATGTTTATAGCAACAATGTTAAACCACAGTAGTGGGTTTTCATAATATGTAGATCTCTGTACCATCATCAGATAATAAGACCTTTTCTGTTCTCCGACAATGATCCGCTTACAATGGCGGGAATCCAAAATGGCTCTCCTCCGTGAGCTTCGCTCACCCAGGATGAAAAAATTATGAAGCAGAATTACTTCGTTGTTCATACGTAAATGTCCTCATTGGGCTTCTATACATATCTGCTATCAATAAAGCTGGATACATCAAATAATCTAGTGCTGCTAGATAACACGTCATCTTCATCTGTAATCAACAATCCTAGATGTACGATAATACGTCTCTCATCTAGGCTTAGCAAAAAAGTTCAGCAAAAAGGTTTTGGTTTTACCTGGCTTTAGGAAAACACATACAAGCGAATAACGCACGCCATTCCTAGGCATTAATAATGGACATTAGGAGAATCTCTGATAATACCATCATACAGAGAAACAATCTCCTTCCTAGAATAAATCACAGAGATCAATCTTCAAACTTTCTAATTGACCAGCTCATAGTAGCGACGACATGACAGCCTTCTCTGTTCACACACCCCCAAATCGACACATGCGCAGAAATGCCTTTCACCCCAGAGTTCAGCTCACAAAATAGTCCGACATAGAAATACAAAGATACAAACATATAAGACCGAATCACCTTAAATAGTCAAGGAAGAAATATAGATTCGGGCCATAAACATTTTAAGCAAAACCAATCTGTTTCTAAACATACCAGACGAAAAATGACGTAAATCTAGTATTCATACGCCAGATTGAGACACAAGAACAGATAACCCATAGAACCGAATACAACATCGACCAATCAGGGTTCTGTCTAGGCTAAAAAAGGCTGTTCTTGCCTTATTCATTCTGATGTTGATTTCTTTGCCTGCCCCGCCGTCTAGTGTTACATGCATCCTAGGTATGTGAAGATGTCTGTCTGTACCAGTTGCTGATTCCTTACTGATATGGGCTCAGGGTTGCTCACATTGAGCGTCATGACCTCTGACTTCTTTAAATTGATGTTCAAGCCCACCTGCTGGCTAAACTTATTAAGTCTATCCGTTTTTTCCTGGATGTGTTGAATTCTGAGGTAGACAGGATGGTTTAATAGGAGAAGGGGACTGACAACTGATTATCAGAAAAACGCGATACTCAGGAGAGCATTTTGTTTCTATTTCTTTTACCATAGTTGTTGGTAGTACCAGTTGAAGGGTACTATCTCTGGAACAAGAAGGGAACAGTGGCCCGAGGTTTAAGATGAGGGACAGACTTTTGTAGACACTCCCTGACACTGCTGGGAACGTGCTAGGCCCTACATCCTTGACCTGCGATGAGCATTGTTAGTGATCAGTCTACCAGGAACCAAACCATTAGAAGGACCAGAACAATCACTAACAGCTAAGTAGTTCTATAAGCTGCCACGTGACTTCTTAACTAAACATTCTACCATCCTCCAAGGATGAACATTTTCTTTTAAGCTATTCAATTTTTTAAACTGTTAAAACTGAAGTGATTATTAAATTGTGTTATTTGTAATTAAACAAATTTAACTTTGATGTAATCATTTTGAGTGTACAGCATGTTTGTCTCAGTCAATTTACTAAATAAACTCTAAACACAATGAAATGAATAATAAAGTCATTTTGTGATATATGTCATAAAAAATGTACAAAAGAGAGATGGGCATGGGATAAGTTACCCCATCCTGTAAAAATTTTAATATCTCAAGCACCATGCACCCATTCTGAAATCTGAAAAAAGGATAAAGGGTTGCTGACCTGAAAGGTTGCTAATTCCATTAACTCTTGAAAAAGAAATATTTTTCTTAAGGTCAAGAGCATACTTCATTATTAGAACAACAAAACACAATGTCAATGCCTGGAATAATAAATCCAGATCTGATCTATGTAGAACTACAGATCTCTTTCCCATGACAATAACATTGGGCTGCTAAGATTAAATGCAAATTAAAAGTCAGCAAAACAATTCATCATCCCAATTGCGGCTCAGCTAGGCATCAGTCTCTGCTCTAGGATTCTAGAGTAGATTTTACCACTGAGAGAAGGGATATGCCTCTGTTGTTTTCCACATTGTCGATTGTCACCCAACCCTTTTTGAAAATCGATGTTATGATGGCAATCTCCCAATCCTTTGGTATGGCCTTGTTGCACCATGCTGCCTGTAGGACCCTTAGGAGTAATAGGTCGCCTGATGCTCCCATGTACTTAACCATTTCTGGTGTTATACCATCATGCCCTGTTGCTTTGCCCATCTGGATTTTCTCCAGTGCTGCCTTCAGTTCTTCCATCTTTATGTCATCTTCACCACCATTGGTTTTCTCTTCTGTGCTAGTGGTTATCATTTCTGATGCTTGACCTTGCTCACCATCAAGGAGTTCTGAGAAATATTCTTTCCATCTTTCCATTACTTCCTTCGGGGCAGTAAGCAATTTGCCTTGCTTGTCCTTTATAAATTTGAGAGGGCATTGTTTTTTCCTTCCTCATGTTCTTTAGGGTCTTATAGAACAATTTCTGGTTTTCTTGTGCATCTTTTTCTAGCTTTTCTCCAAATTCTTCCCAGGACTTTTGTTTTGCTGCTAGCACCTTGTTCTTTGCTTCTGTTCTGAGTGTCACATATTCTCTATATTTCTCTGTTTGTCCTGCTGTGTTTTTAGCTCCTAAGTATTGTTTCCATGCCATTTTCTTGTCTCTTATTTTCTCTTTGATTTCCTCTGTCCACCAAGGTGTCCTCTTTCTCTTGCTCCCAAGTCGGACTTCACCACATGCTTCTGCAGCAGCTGTCTTTATGATGTCCTTGAATTTGAGCCAGAGGGTTTCCAAGTCATCAGGTTGTTCTTCTGTGTTTCTCACCACTGTAGCTATAAGCCCCTGATATCTGGTCTTAATTTCTGGCTCTCTCAGCTTGTAGGTCTTAATGCTCATTTCTCCCTTTCGTTTACTTTGTTTCTTGCATGATGTTGGGCAGTTCCTAGGCTGTGCAACTCTTTCAGTTGTTTTCTTGATTGTAAGCAGGTAGTGATCACTTCCAATCTCTGGCCCCCTCCAGACTCTAGCATCCCGGACATATTTGAATGAGCTCCTCCTAACTATGGCATAGTCGATCACTGACTTCTCATTCTTTGTTGGTTCACATCTAGTGTATGCATGTATGCAATTATGGGGCATAGTTATATTAAATATGTGTTTAAGTACGGATTTACACAAGTTCACTATCCTTGAATTACAAATTGGTGGAGCAAATAATATAAAATTAGTTCTTACAACTCTATAACTATCATAATCATATCATTTTAATAGCGCTAAAATGACAGCATCTTCTTCTTTGATCCTTAGCCGCCGACCGTCAAAGCAGTCAGTGGCCATTACACCTGGTGGCGTCTTGTAGGGCAACAACAAATTGATTCCACTTTGCTCGGTCGGCGGCCATCCTTCGTACAGTGCCCCAACTCTGGTTCATTCTTTGCATCTCAGCCTCCACAGTCCTCCGCCAAGTTGTTTTTGGTTGGCCTATCTTTCGTTTTCCTTCAGGGGTCCATAGCATAACTGTTCTTGTGATGGCAACGGGGTCTCTTCTGAGGACATGGCCAACCCAGCTCCAGCATCTGCCAGCTATGATGGTGTGCATGTCCTCTTGCTTGCTCTGAGTAAGCAGATCTTGGTTGGTGATGATATTCGGCCAAAAGATTCAGAGAATTTTTCTTAGGCATGTTGTGTGAAAAGAGGACAATTTCGACATTTCCTTCTCTGTAACTCTCCAGCTTTCCGCGGTGTAGAGAAGCACAAAAAGCACACAGGTCTGATATAATCCTAATTTTGTGCTTGTGCTGTACTGAGAGGACTTCCAGATGTTGTTTAGACTAAAAAAGGCTGTTCTTGCTTTGTTCATTCTGTTGTTGATGTCTTTGCTTGCTCCGCCGTCTGGTGTTACTATGCATCCTAGGTATGTGAAGGCATCTGTCTGTTCCAGTTGCTGATTCCTTACTGATATGGGCTCAGGGTTGCTCACATTGAGCATCATGACCTCTGTCTTCTTTAGGTTGATGTTCAAGCCCACCTGCTGGCTATACTTATTAAGTCTATCCATTTTTTCCTTGATGTGTTGATGTGAATGTGCTAGCAGTGCAATGTCATCTGCATATTCCAGATCTTCCAATGTAGAAAATGTAGCACATCTTATTCCTCATGGATTGCCCTCTGTTGTCTGGCACATCACCCAGTCTATGTTAAAAATAGAGTGGTTGATAAGGGGCATCCCTGTCGTACTCCTGTCTTCACCTTGAAGGTTAGGTTGCTCTGCCCAACACTACACATAAAGTTGGCATAGAGGCTTTTTATGATTGACACTATGCAGCTTGGAATTCCATAAGCCCTCACTATTTTCCATAAACTGTCCCTATGTATACTGTCAAAAGCCTTTTCAAAATCAACAAAATTAATGTACAACTGTCTTTGCCATTCTGAGCACTGCTCTATAATGTCCCTGAGGGTAAATATATGATCTACACATCTTCTGTTCTTTCTAAATCCTGCTTGTTCTTTCCTCAGTTTGTGGTCTACTGCTTTTGAGATTTTCTGAATAATTATCCTGCCTAGTATTTTGCTGGGAACTGAGAGAAGAGTTATTCCTCTCCAATCATTGCAGTCTGCAAGATCTCCCTTCTTGGGCAATTTGACAATTATTCCTTTTTTCCACTCTGTTGTCCCTGTTTCCCTGTTTTCCAGACTTGTGCAAATAGTGGTTCTAATAGTTCTGCTGCTAGCTCTGGGTCTGTCTTAAATAGCTCTGCATTTAAGTTATCAGGACCAGGAACTGTACCATTCTTTAACCCTTTGATTGCTGTGATGATTTCTTCTTTTTCGTGGATGTCTGTATTAACATCTATATCATTTTTCAGCCTCAGGAACATTCAATTGTGTCTCTGGTGGTTCCTTATTCAGAGTTTATCTGAAATGCTCTGCCCATCTTGTTTCCTGTCCCTCTACTGTTGTGATGAGATTTCCTTGCTTATCTCTTACTAATGTAATATTGTTTGCACCTCGTTTTCCACTGATGATTTTAGTTATTTTGTGCTTTGTTCATTTCTCAGTGCTGCTTCTTCTGCCTGTCTTGCAAGGTCATCCAGAAATGACCTTTTGTTAGCACGGGTTTGACGTTTAACTTCCTTGTCCAGCTGACTGTACTGTTTACTATATATTGCATTTAATCTGGGAGACTTAGCTTCTGTTTTCTTTCTTTTCATTTCCTTTCTCTTCGCTATGGTGTTTAGCGTATCTGGTGTTATCCAGTCTTGGCTCTTTCTTTCCTGGAATCCCAATCATGACTTGCTGCTTTTCTTGTATATTGTTGTGGGTGTTGAATCTCTGGTCAACATCATCCGTCTCTGTTCTTTCCTGGCTTTTGATAATATGATATCTTCTCTTTACGTCGACCACGAAAGCTTTTCTGGTGAGGGGATCTTTCAGTTTCGTGATGTTGTATCTTTTCTGTTTGACTGCAACTGGTCCAGCAGCTCTGAGTTTCACTTTCAGTCTTGCTACTACTAGGTGATGATCACTTCCCACATCTGCGCTTCTTCTTACTTTCACGTCTTGTAGTGCATGTCTCCATCTGCCATTGATCATTATGTGATCTATCTGGTTTCTGTCTTGTCCGTTTGGTGACTCCCATGTTAACTTGTGCACTTCCTTGTGTGGAAAAAGTGTTCCTCCAATGACCAGGTTGTTAATACTGCAGAAGCTTATTAATTTGTCCCCATTCTCATTTGCTGTTCCACTGCCACATTTCCCCATTACTCTTTCATTATAATTATTGTGTGCTCCCACTTTTGCATTTAGGTCTCCCATTACTATAATGAGATCGTACCTGGGTGTAGTTTCCATTTCTTTTTGTACCTGTTGATAGAACTCGTCCTTGATCTCTTCATCACTGTCATTTGTTGGTGCATAGCATTGTATAATTGTGTTGGTGAACCTCCCTCTTAGTCTTGCTCTTATCAGTCTGTTGTTGATGGGTTTCCATTCCAGTAAAGACCTTTCCATTCCTTTCTTCAGGATAATGGCTACACCTTCGTTGTGCTGACCATCCTCTCTGCCAGAATAAAGTACTGTTTCCTCTGTAGCTGTTTTTATTCTCCCCCTACCTGTCCATCTGCTCTCGCTTATTCCCAGGATATGTATCTTGTAGTTCCTTATCTCTGCTGTGATTTGTCTCAGCTTTCCTGCCTCATTCATAGTTCTGACATTCCAAATACCAATTCTGGTTTCGTGTTTTGCGGTCGGAGCATCCGTTTTCATGCCAGTGGCTTCCTTTCGGCTTTCACCACTGTCAGTTATACAAGCCTGAGACTCCGGATGTCCGTCCCACAGCAATGTTTTTCCATTTATTGTTGTTTCCGTAACGTGCAATTTTTTTTTACATAGACAGGGGTGAAAATGACTGCATATACATCTTCAAATCTGAATATTTAAGCCTCTCCTTATGCAACTACTTTAAACATGAAAAGATTGGAAAAATTATTAGTTGATAATAATAATTATATAAAAATTCACTTACTAATGAAGCTTAATGAGATCCTTGTACTTTGGTGTGACTCAGCCAGTTTTGTAATATTTGGTTCTAAGTTTGTTAAAAGAATGTCTCAAATCGCCTCTGTTACAAAATCTGCAGTCAGTTTTTGTTGCTTTATTTTGGTTTATTTTTTTTTTTTTTTTCTTTTTTTTTTGTTACGGGTTGCTTTTGTAGTATCAACAACTACAAATGCACAGAACCCCTTTTCCCACCAGTAATACCATGTGTGGAATGCTGTAATTAATTTGCAATTTAGTTTCATCGCCAAAGAAATGGGATACACAAGCATCTGATGGACCTAAACATTTCCATAATGGGCTTTTATATGTGTGTGACATGAATTCGTGGCTTTTGCCTCAATGTCATTTTTGCGGCTCAATAAAATTTCTTCTTGTACATGTTGACTAACTTGTTCCACATCTGATTTTCAAGAACAACAGATTAATCACCCAAATCCGGTATTATTAGTTCTTGCAAGTCTTTAAAGCTTATGACTCATATCATTTTTTAATAGCGTCCAAAATGACTGAATAAAACCTCTAAAAAGAAACTGATCTTTAAGCCTTGTCCCCACCTAACTGCAGTAAACTACATGGAAAAAATGAGAAAGTTCTCAGCAACTAAGGAATATTTTAATATAATGTCAATTTGGTGATGAAAAGTAATGTTTTTCTTTTTGAGTTCTTTTCAGACTAGAAGACTGTGTAAAATCATACTCCACAAACATTCACACTTGTAAGACTTCTCTCAAGTATGTGTTATTTTATGTGCTCTCAGAAATGAAGAATGTGTAAACCCTACTCAACAAAACATAGCACATGTGTAAAATGGCTTCTCTCCAGTAATGTGTTTGTTTTATGTACTTTCAGACCAGGAAGAATGCATAAAACCCCTTGTAGATACACAATTCAGGTTTTGTGTTCCTTTTCAGGCTAGAAGACCGTGTAAACTCTACTTCACAAACATCCCACTAGTAAGGGCGGCTTCTCCCCTGTATGTATCCTTTTGTGTTTCTTTAGACAATGAGATATAAGAATGTGTAAACTCTATTCACACAACATCACATTTGTTAAAGGCTTCTCTCCAGAATGTTGAATCTTTTTGTGTTTTATTACACTAAATGAATGTGTGTAAACTCTACACCACAAACATCACATTTGTAAGGCTTTTCTTATGCATGTATGTTTTATTTTGTGTGTTCTTGAGATTAGAAGATTGTATAAAAACATTACACACACAAACACATCCCACAATTGTAAGGCTTTTCTCCAGTATGTTTTCTTAAGTGTTTGTTTCTTTAGACTAAATGAATGTGTAAATTTGACTGTGTAAAATGCTCTCCGAACAGAACTACCACAACTTTGTAGGGCTTCTCTCCACAGTAAATGACCTTTTTTATGCACTTTAAGGACCAGAAGACTGTGTGAACCCTACTCCACAAACATACAACACTGGTAAGGCTTCTCTCTGGTATATTGCTATTTTGTTCCTTCAGGTTAGCAGACCATGTAAACCCTACTACCACAAACAATAGCACTTGGAAGGCTTCTGTCCAGCATGTCTTCAAGGTAGAAAAATGTGTAAAATCTACTCCACAAACATCACATGTAAGGCTTCTCTACCAGTATGTATTTCTTTTGTGTTGTTTCAGACCAGAAGACAGAGTAAACCCTATGGCCACAAAAATTCACATATTTTGTAAGGCTTTTCTCGAGTATGTATTCTTTTGTGTCCATTCAGGTTAGACGACACTGCGTAAACTTTACTCCACAACATCACACTTGTTAAGGCTTCTCTCCAGTATGTATTCTTTTGTGTTCCTTCCATGTTAGACAACCTGCGTAAACAGTACTTCACAAATCATCACACTTGTAAGGCTTCTCTCCAGTATGTATTCCTTTTGTGCTGTTTCAGAATTAGAAAGGATGTGTAAACCCAAATCCACAAAAACATCACGACTTATAAGGCTTCTCTCCAGTATGTATATTCTATTTATTGTGTTGTATCAGACCAGAAGACCGAGTAATACCCTTCTCACAAACTCACAACTTGTAAGGCACTTCTCTCCAGTAAATGTATTCTTTTGTGTTCCTTCACATGTTATGAACACCTGCGTAAACAGTACTTCACAAACATCACACTTGTATTGGCTTCTCTCCAGTATGTATTTCTTTTGTGTTTTTTCTCAGATTAGAGAATGTGTAAACATACTCCACAAATATCACAATTGTATAGGCTTCTCTCTTAGCAGTATGTATTCTTTTGTGTTGTATCAGACCAGAATAATGAGTAAAACACATACTCCACAAACTTCACACTTGTAATGCTTCTCCCCAATATGTATTCTTTTGTGTTGTTTCAGACCAGAAGACTGTTGTAAACCTAATCCCACAAAAATCACACTTATAAGGGGGACTTCTCTCCAGTATGTAATACTTTTATGTGAATTTTTCAGACTAGTAAGAAATGTGTAAACATTACACCACAAAACATCACACTTGTGATTTGCTTCTTGCTTCCAGTATTGTATTCTTTTTGTGTTGTTTCAGACCAGAAGACCGAGTAAATACCCTACTCACAAAGAAGGTCACACTTGTGTAAGGTCTTCTTTCCAGTATGTTTCTGTATTTTGAGTTTCTTGAGATTAGAAGACTGAGTTAATCCCTACTCAACAATCATCACATCTTAGGTGAGCAGCGGAGACTTGATCTCACCAAGACGTGTTTCTAGTTTCAGTTTTTATGTGGAGTTGAACATTGTCTTGTTAGCGTTACACAACTCACAAAACATCATGTTCCATATAAGGTTCCTCTGTATGTTTATTTACTCATGTCATGTCATTCTATACATCATCCAAACTCGTCATCCAACGACCCTATTTCTCACAGCTCACCACTGTTTCTTTCATGATGTCATCTGAACCCCACTTTCATTTTAGAATTCGCGGACCTTATAATTCTCATTCATGGCGTTCTACACAGATGATTAGACTTGGTCTGTCTTGTACGCTAGTAATGGGGATGCAAAACCCTTTCATCTACTTCACAGTTGTCTCACAGACTCTTTCATCATTGGTAATAATCATTCTGCAACAATCTTTCCTTGTATGATTGAGTGCCCTGGGCTTGGTATGGCACATTCTGAAAATAATTAAAATTATATGGATATATTATCGATAGAAAATAAATATGAAATATGCAGTCTGTTTTTTAGATGTCAATTAAAATTGTGGTAGATCTTTAAAAGAAAGTATAAGCTGAATACAAATATTTAAAATTGGGGATAGTTATAAGCTTATATATGGCAAGCATTAACAGTTTTCATTCTATTAACTTCAACTATACATTTAGGAAAAATAAATAAGTTAATTTCCTTTCATTTTGTGAGCACAATTTTTATCTAAAAACTACTATTTTTTTACATTAATGTCTTGCACAGATTCAATTTTGCATCATATTGTAAATGTTTGCCTCAATATTTTGCTTAATCAAGGTTCATGAAGTGGGACAGATTTATGGTATAGTTTTTTGATATTTCACATTGTAAATTTAGTTATCGGAATCAGGTCAAGACTGTCTTGCCCAAATAAAAAGAAAATTTAATTTAAAATAAAAAACTAATAACGCAGCTTTAAAACGCAAAGATTTCTTACAAGTGTGAATATAACAGTCGAGAATGCAATTTTTTGTGTTTTTTTAATTGCAGATATCTTTTATTTGACTCAAGTGTATAAGAGTTGTTTAATGGGCAAAGGTTAAAGTTCATCTTACTGTATTAGTGTGTTGTGGTTGGTATCAAACAGTATGTGGCTACTTTCCTGCTGTTCCATTAGGCTCTTACATTGTATGCTATGGATCTAGAGGGTGGAACATGCTGCATGTGGCAACAGCTTGATCTTCATATAAACTGTGCCCCAAGGCTCGCAAATCCAGGGACCAAAGGACAACTCTCAGCTGTTACCCTATATGTGTCGGCCCACCATGGTGTAGAGGAATTGTGAGGCCAGGGGTTACTTACCAACAGTGGTGAGGAGGGTTAGTTATTGATCTGTGTCACTGGGACAGCTACACCTGCTTCAAACTGGGTCATTCCCCAATCGAATTAGGTGTGTTGTCCAGCGATGAAGGGCACACAATCCTCTCTTTATATTTAGTTGTATGGGACTATCAAATTATTGGTTTCTTTTTTCCTTCATCTTCATATTTCGATTGATTCATAGGCCTGTGTGAAAACATTAAACATTGCACATTTATTTTCTTTCTCATTGGTAAAGTATTCTACTGCCATACAGTCAGTTACCATTTTTAAGATTCTTTGATGTCTTTTTATTCCTAACCTCAGTAGCCAAAAACCTGGTTGTAGATTCCACACTGAGTTTCTTCGACCCAATTGAATAGAGCATAACTACTTTTTAGGCCTCAGCTAGATACACCCTAAACACCACACTTAGGAAACCCCTCATCATGTGGACTTTTAACAGCTACTGAATTGGAGCATTTTTGTAGCTATGTCCGCATGATTCCCATGCGCCTCATGCTCAGAATTAAACACAGTAAAAAAGAATTCTGTTCTTTGACATATATAAAAATTCACTTGCATCCAGGACAGGCGTAAGGGGACAGACTTAGTCGAAAGACTGTGCCAAATTCACGCCGTTTAAGAGGCATAGGTGTATAGCCACGAGTTTCCTTAAAACCAGCCAATTAAAGATTCCAGATCTTCTGGAGTAGGTAGAAAGTGAAATCTTGTAGAGATTAGTAAACATTAGTATTGTAAGTGATATACTGTGGAAAACTCATGCAAACTCGAACGCAATGAATCAAGTTGTGCATTATTTCATTATTCCTTGTAAAATTCACAGCTAAGCCGCAAGGTTACAAGTGTGATCTTGTGTATTTATATTACCCCACTGAAAGAATTCCTGTACTAAATGTTCATATTAAGTTTTAAATTGTAATTCTCATATTTATTTTCTGTATTAATATCATTCGCATATTCGACCCAAACAATTAGAAAGAAAAGAGGGAAAATTAATAACGCAATTAATAATGTTTGAACTGAGCCATGCCACTAAATCATTCAGCATATAATTTTTATGAACTTCTAATCGGAGATAACTCCACCAAGGCCATGTTCCAAAAGATACCGGCTGAAAAAAAGGAGTGACATGGGCAGCCTGCTCTGGATAGCGTGCCGTAAGGAGGCAGACCCCTACACCATTGCAACGGCACAACAGGTTCAATCACCTGTTATAATGCGTTTATTAAAACTTATTAGATGTGACGAGTAAATATATAGAGAGATAGACCAGACTGGTTCTAATGCGACATATAACACGAACTGGAATGGACTACCGTGACTACGACTTGAGGGAACTTAATGGAAACACATGGAAGCTTACATAAATGGGTGAAAGAAGTAGGAGCTGTGGGTGATAGAGATTGAGGAAATGCAAAAACTTGAAAATCCTGGCTATAAAGAGAAAGAAAGAAAAAAGGTGACAAGGATGTCATGGATTCTCGGATGCAACACGCTGCATCTAACAGTGTGGTGTAACCCTGTATCTGGAAAGTGCTAAAGGGGGCGTGGGGTTGCCATTGTGGCCAAAAAATTCAAAAAAGATTGAGTATCAAGAGATGGAACTTTGTCTCGGAGCGCATTAAATGGTTGTTAAAAACTAAAAGGAAGGAGAAACCATAGTCAACCTGGATCATAGTGTATGGGCCAAGAACTGAGGATGAGAGAGCAGAGAGGTCAAGGAGGAATTCTTCGAGCTGCTTCAAAGGGACAGTGGATGACTGCCTAGATGAAGTTATCGATGCTCGGAGATTTTAATGCCAGAGTTGGAAATGACCATGCTTAGATGGGGTGGAGTTATCGGAAGATATGGAGAAGAGTATACTCTCACGAATGACAAATGGAAAAGCGACTGACTTAGATTCTGCAGTGAGCAGAATCTGATCATTACAAACACAAAGTTCCCCCATAAGCGCATACATGCATACACTAGATGTGAACCAACCAAGAATGAGAAGTCAGTGATCGACTATGCCATTGTAAGGAGTAAGCTCATTCATTAATAACTGTCCGGAGATGCAAGAGTCTGGAGGGGGCCAGAGATGGAAGTGATCACTACTGCTAAACAAATCAAAAAGAACAACTGAAAGAGTTGCTCAGCCTAGGTGAACTGCCCAACATCACGCAAGAAACCAAGTAAACGAGCAGGAGAAATGAGCATTAGGACCTACAAGCGGAGAGCGCCAGAAATTAAGACCAGATATCAGGGGCTTATTGCTACAGCGGTGAGCAACACAGAAGAAACGGACCTGAGATGACTTGGAAACCCTCTGGAATAAATTCAAGGATATCATAAAGACAGCTGCTGCAGAAGCATGCGGTGAAGTCCGACTTGGGAACAGAGAAAGAGGACACCTTGGTGGACAGAGGAAGTCAAAGAGAAAATAAGAGAGAAGAAAATGGCATGGAAACAATACTTAGGAGCTAAAAAACACAAACAGGACACAATGGAAAAATATAGAGAATATGTGACACTCAGAACAGAAGCAAAGAACAAAGTGCTAGCAGCAAAACAGAAGTCCTGGGAAGAATTTGGAGAAAAGCTAGAAAAAGATGCACAAGAAAAACCAGAAATTGTTCTATAAGACCCTAAAGAACATGAGGAAGGAAAAACAATGCCCTCTGTCATCAAATTTATAAAGGACAAGCAAGGCAAATTGCTTACTGCCCCGAAGGAAGTAATGGAAAGATGGAAAGAATATATTTCTCAGAACTCCTGGATGGTGAGCATGGTGAAGCATCAGAGAAATGATAACCACTAGACCACAGAAGAGGAAAAACCAATGATGGTGAAGATGACATAAAGATGGAAGAACTGAAGGCAGCACTGGAGAAAATCAAGATGGGCAAAAGCAGCAGGGCATGATGGTATAACACCCAGAAATGGTTAAGTACATGGGAGCATCAGGCGACCTATTACTCTTAAAAAGGGTCCTACAGGCAGCATGGTGCAAACAAGACCATACCAAAGGATTGGGAGATTGCCATCATAAACACCAATTTTCAAAAAGGGTGACAATCGACAATGTGGAAACCATAGAGGCATATCCCTTCTCAGTGTCCCTGGTAAAAATCTACTCTAGAATCCTAGAGCAGAGACTCCGACGCCTAGCTGAGCCACAATTGGATGAGGTCCAGTGCGGATTCCGAGCTAACCGAAGTACTCAAGACCTAATCTTCACACTCAGACAGCTGAGTGAAAAGGCCCTTGAGTATAAGAGTGAGATCCATCTTTGTTTCATAGATCTGGAAAAAGGCGTTTGACAGGGTCCCCTGGAGCAAACTTTGGGACTGTTTGGCAAGGAAGAATATTCCAGCACCTCTGATTCATGCGCTATACAGAGCTTCTACAAGTCTTGCAGAAATTATGTGAGGACAGCAAACCATAAGTCAGAAGAGTTCAGGACCACCACTGGTGTAAGACAAGGTGATATCCTATCACCTTACCTCTTCATACTCCTTATGGACGATGTCATCAAGGCATGTAAGGAGAGAACAAGAAAGTATTCAGTGGGGTACTGGAAGATGAGACAGGTCTATATTTCAGAGCTGGCATTTGCTGATGATGTTGCCCTGATTGCTAAATCAGAGGCACATCTCCAATCCAACCTGCAAGTCTGGAAGGAGGAGCTGGAGAAGAGAGGGATGGTCATAAGCAGCTCTAAAACAAAATCCATGGTGATATCACCAGAAGAAAGACGACATCAGATTAAGCTGGGAGAACAGGTACTGGAGCAGGTCGACCACTTTAAATACCTCGGAGCTATTATAGACCGAAAGGGAGGCATCAAAGAAGAGTTGGCCACTAGAAAAGCAGCGGCTGGGAGACTTTTTCAGGCCATAAATCGAGGATTCCTCAGCAAGAGAGAGGTTGGTAAGAAAACGAAGATGGCTGTATACCGCTCCACCTATGTCCCAGTCTTGAGGTATGGATGCGAGTCATGGGCAATGAATACAACACACAAAAGCCAGATCCAAACCTCAGAAATGAGGTATCTGAGGAAAGTGGTTGAAGTAACAAGAAGAGACATGGTCCGCAACCACACGATCCGTCAAGGCCTAAAATCCCATCCGCTGCAGACCCAAATAGAACAGTCCCAACTAAGATGGTTTGGCCATGTCTGCAGCAATGGGAGAAGATCGTGATTGGGGCTACCGGGACATAAGCATGGGGAAAAACAAAGAGCCAGGATCCAGGACCTCCCAGGAGTAACCCCAAAGTCTTCCTGCTGGGAGGAGACAACATTAGACAATCTTTGAAGGACCGAGGACTAGAATGGAACTCAGGCCAGGAGGAAGATAAGCTCCGATAGGATAGTCCAGGGCGCTCTCCCTTCTTATACCAAACCTCTTACACTCAGTCACGGTTAATTCGTTAGTAAAGTCGTGACGCGACTAAGTAAAAGTAAAGTCTATCAGAGTTATAAAGTTTTTTATTTTTTACTTTAATACATGTTTGACCCCACTGTTCTTAATAATAAATTCTTCATACATTAAATTAACTTGTTATGATCACCTTGACCAGAGAGTAAGTACTATAAAAGTCGCCAGAACCAATTCTATACAAAATGTTGTCCAACCCCAATTCTCATGTTAATTGCATCTTAGATATTGACCACGACGGATTAGGACAGGAGGCACAGAACTAGAATACTGATTGGTTGCCGGACCCTTCTAATAATAATTCATCGTGGTTAACATGACGTTTACGTGATGAGGTAAAGAATTATAATATGCTGATTGGCTGGGAAATTATAATAATAAAAAGGCAGAAATGGGGTGGAAAAGTTGATTCAAGATACAGGCTCTAGGACTGTGATATTTGAGATTAAAATTGTATATGACAGGCAATGATGCGCTTCCTCAAGCTAGAAACTATGTTGGAAGACATCTATTTGTCTTCAGTCTATGGGAGAATCCTTGCATGAAGCTCCAATCTCAGATGAAGAATAGGGAGTCGAGGCACAAGAGAGGTAGATCCACACCATTAGAGACCCCTAACTTGATGTAACTTCACAAAAGAGGGGACAGGACAACCTCAAAACCACGACTTTCAACTATCAGCAGGGCTGAATCAAGATAAGTTCCTGTATTAAAGGAGAGCCCTCATATCAATGTAAAAGCACATAGTCCTTGATTCATTCAGTATGGTGGAATTGAAACTTGAAATGTTTTGTGCATACTTTCGTATAAAACAGTCATAAAACACTACCATAATATCATCATCAGAGTCTTGCCTCATTTTAATTTTATTAAACCTAACTTGTGTGTACTATAATGGTACCCCTTTAGAGACTTGTTTCCATTTCAATCTACATGTTACATACTGTCTGACTGTTTTTTTTATCTTTTCTTTGATAGAAGGTAGGACGGAGTCAGTAAAAATAATTCTATATATATAATCCAGCAATAAGTGATCAACAGGAGTTCAATAATAACTAACACTAACATTGAAAGAGGGACTATGGGTAGAGAAGGAGACCTAATACCTCCTAAACAACTCTTTCCAGGACCTGTTCAAGTTTGGAATAATTTACTAACACTTGTCTCCTTTAAGCCTGTGGAGATAAAGAATACCAACAGGACTTCTTGAGCCAAAATTCATCCTCTGGGTGATCCTAGGCACAGAACTGTTATATCGTATTATTCCTTAAATACTACTAGTGAGTTTTCTTATCCTTCCTACACTACTCGACTTGTACCCATCATTGGTTAGCTATTCCCCATTTAGTAATGGGGACTTGGGACAAACCCCAAACGTGTCGCGATCAGAAGAATTCATCAGAAACTTTCACACATGAGAAATATTCACAAAAGAAGTTAAAGAAAGAAATAAAACTTCAGGATTCGGAATGTTATGGATAGTTAGACACGTACTGGATCTATGTTGATACCTGCTGAACAATAAGGTAAAAGAATCCGGACAGTACATATAACGATGTCAGGAAGTCAGCCTTAAAACCCAGAAAACTTAAACAAAATTCAGGTGGGGACTATTAGCGGCACTTTAAGAACGTGCCACTGGCAGGCTTCTGGTAATGTGTAGCGAGTCAAGAAGGAACTAACATTTTGTATTTCGCAAGGTGGAAGGGACCTTAAGTCAGAATCTAGAGGACACAGAGTTAAAATTCTTTAATAAAATGATGAATCTAAAATGGTTTGAAAGTTTGAATCCAGGTGAGAATGAATCAAAAATGCTGATGGCACTCCACTGCAAACTAGTGCATGTTCCATTAGTCTTGTGCGCGTAGTGCCGTATGCGCTGCACCTACATTTAATCTGCGTTAGAAGACTAAGACAAGTGTTGCTTTATGAGATTAGTAGCAAGTCATCATAAGACCACCTAGGCATAGAAAAACACTAGTTCTCCTTTAGCTATCATATTATAACGTTCAATTGTCTAGAGTGTAGGGTGTGTGTTCGATAATGTTTCATGTCCATCACCTGATGTTTTGCCATCGTCATTTGTTGCTTTATATTGATTGATAGAATTGGTTGTCACAGACGATGTCTGTTAAACCTAGTTAGATTCCTTGAGTTATGTTGGACAATTTCCATTCACTGCCATCAATTTAAAGTTCTCATCCACTTCAGTTAACATTTACTTGATCATGTACTGTCAATATTTACTTCCTACTGGCTTACTATCTTCTGTCTTTTATTAAACCTCGTTTTATGTTTCAGCCTCATGGTGTTTATTTCTTTAGCATCTCTTCTCTCCCTCTCAGCTGGTACAAAAGATTTTCTATATTCCCGTTTCTATCAACTTTATGTATGCTAGTGTGTTGGATATGTCACATTGATTGTATGATTTTCCGATGAGTTATGACCGAGGCCCAAAGAAATGCTCTGAGTTGTTTTTTGCCGTACAGTGCACTATCTCTGAAAGAGTAATTATGCTGATGCTCTTATCACATTGTCAAGTTACTCGTCAGGTGGGCACTTATGACAAAACTGACTACTACATCTGACATACTCAAACTGTGTCTTAAAACGTTTCCTCCTACCTCTTGTTGGCGCGGTCTGAACCAATTATGTTTTGCCAATTTGCCTATTCTCCACCTCTGGTAGGACATCTTGTCTACCTAGAGAGTTGTTTGCATAATGTTCCCTTGGTGGCATATACATAGGGAATAAGTATTTTAGGGATAATTCTTGTACATCAAGTATAGCTTCGAGTGACATAATCCGTCCTTCTCGCTCTTTGGTATTAAAAACGCTTGCAATGCTGCATATGTAAGATAACCGGTCTTTTGTTACTTCAAAACTCAGTCAGTTTCTTTTACGAATAGTATAATTTGTCATTAGAGAGTCTTTCACATGCGGGAATCCAGAAACCTGATTTATTCTACGCTTCCATACTGCAAGAGGTGCTGGTATTACCCTCATTTTGGTGGAATACGGACAGATACATCTGTTGGCAGACAGGTTTTGTGAGCACTGTATACAATGACACCATCTATTACATGAGACAAAACCTTTTACAGTCGAGCGAATCCTTTCATATAGGGCACTGTCATTCAGGTAATACTGATATTCATCGTCACTGCCCTCCTTTCAGGTATTCGGTGATGGAGCGAACTCGCTTTTTGTTGTGAGAATTGTCTTCATTTTGTCAGCTTGGGCGTTTTATTGTCCTGCAGTGCCTTAATGGTCCAGGCATCATTTTGCATAAAAATTATGGTGTTCTCTTTTAGTTTAATACATCTTTATTTGCTTTATTCAATGTTTTTTGATCTATCTTGTTTTTGCTTTGGTTCGTTTTGTATCCTTTTAAACCATCACTAGCTCAATGTTCCACTTCTGCATGTTTGCCTTATTTTCACAGCCATCTTAAGTGTTTCATTCTTGGGAATCCAGTCAAGCTGACTTTGTTTATTAATCGCAATAGTTTGTTTCTTTCCTGTCTTTGTTTTGTTGGTCAGATTATTTACTTTCACGCGCTGTTTCACCTATCTGCACTATGTACGTTTCTGTGTTGTTTTACGACAGTGTTCTTGCAATTTTTTGTATTGTTCTCGGTTTTCTCTGCACCATTGTTTTCAATCGTGCTTGTATGGCTTATTTGGTTGTTTGTTCTCATCATCATATATTTTTGTAGTACCTATATGGGAATTCTTGTCCTTAGGTCCCTGCGCACCTGTGTCTCGTAAACTGTGGAGATGAAGGGTAAAAGGTTATTGAGCTCCAAGCTCACTGAGTGCATTCAGAACTGTATTGCAAACCGGAGATACTAGACAAATGTGAATGACAGTATAATTAAAAAAGGCCATGGTCACTCAAAAAAAAGTAAGGGTGTGATAGCCACTAGTCGTGGCATCGCTTAACTAAAATTGTCAGTGGCCGATGAAGGAAACAGAAATCTGATAAAAATAAGGGTAGCAATATATGAAAGTTGGGACCGTGCACTAACTTGAACTTTACGTAGAGACAATAATGTCATGCTCATTGCATCCTCGCGGATGCTATGCAAATATGTTTTACCAACAGATGGCAGGAGCTGGATGTTGAAACCCTACATTGGAAAAACGTTCAGCAAATGCCCATTGATTAGCTTCATAGTCTCTAGGCAATAGGCCCTGGCGGCACTGATAGAATGTTTTCCTGATTTAATCAACACTGTCGTAAGATTACATCTTCCCTTGCACTGTGGTGCTGTGCCTTAGTGATGAGAATGAGGACAACTATCCCTCATGTGAGGATGCCAACGAGTTGTAACACTGTATAACAATAAAGCGAGACAGAAGTGCGATTGCGCCAAATAACTAAAGGGGCCATTCTTGCTTCTGTAAGCTAGTGACGTTTGGCAGGAAGGATTTAATTTTAAATATCAGTAAGTAATGACATTTTTGATACTAGTCCTTACAGTGTTTATTTGTGTGTCATGTTGGCATTTATCCTCACCACGGGAAAAGAGCAATCTAAAGAAATAGGACCTTTGCCATCTTGAAGATGCAACACTTGTTACATACAGGGATGTATAATCAGAAATGGACCCTCATTATAGTGAATCATCCTGGCGCTGTCTCGGACACATAGTGGAATACAATTCTTGGTGAGAACGGAAAACAGTGAAAATATGTGATCTTACGTCAGTTAACAATATAACTGTGTAAACATTGTCTAACACTTAGTTAGGGGGGGGAGGGAAGGGGGTGATGGTTGTTGGTGCACAATAGGAACATAATCTTTTCTTATGAAGGCACTAAACATATGGCAAAAGTATCTCACGTCACAATCCCCCCAAACTGGGCATTAAGAAGAACACCTGCTCAATACTTTTGAGAGGAGATGGGACATAAGCTTGCCAGGACATATGATGTGGCTATCAATTATTTTATAGGTAAGATTTTTATTTAAAACTCATAAACAGTTAAGGCTGAGTCAGAGTTCAGAAGTAGCAGGTCATCTTCTTGTCGATTATGCACCCTCAAAATGAATGCCAGTGAGGGAGGGATGGGGGCTATTGCCATCGAATGCCATCTAGTGTAAGAGACTATCAATCATCAAGGTGTCAGTATGTCTTACCTATGAGTACATTTATGTAATACTTTAGATTTTGTAATCTTAGATGCTTTCAAGTTTAAGAGTTTACTAGCTGTTGTATTGTATGCTCAAAAGTTACTGAATGGTAATGTCATTGATAGAAGCTCGATTGGCACAATTATGTGGTTTAAAGTGTAATTTCACAAATTTATCATCGCTGATTATGTCAGATTGTCAGACATGTGTGTTAACGATACTTTCTTGTATTTGATCCTTAGACCGCTAGACCATCAAGTGTCAGTCTTGGCCATTACTGCGGATATTATAGGTAGCGCATCTTGATAGGGCAACCAGCAAATATGGATTCCAAATTTGCTTCGTGTCGGCGGAGCATCCTTGTACATTGCCCGCCAAACGCGTGGGTGTGTGTGTTTTTTAGCATCATTATATGTTTCTAACCATATCTAAGTAATGATTATTAGAGTAATTCTAGTTGAATCACGCGTGTATACCCCAAGTGTGTATCTATGCTATTATTAACTATTATTTGCTCTGTAGCTGTTAATAATGAGTTATTTTGCATTCTAAGGAGTAGACCATATACCTGTGGTATATTTAATATCGAGTGATTTTATTGTGACCTGGGAAAGGAACCTGTCCTCCTACCGAAAATATTGGCCATAACCCGGTGGTGAGAATCGCGTTTCTTTGGAATGGCCTTCTAGATATAAAAGTTAGCTGTTGAATACGAATAATCAGCCGATGAAAAGAACAGGTAGGTTGTTCTGTGGAGTGAGGGGGGATATTCGTTGTGAGGTGACAGCTGTCTGTACCTAATCAGTCGAAGGCTTAATAAAGTGACAACCAGTGAGATGGAGGGTGGTTATCACTCTCTTCCCTCCCACTGTATAATGTGGGTTTAGACTTAGATTAGTCAAAGGTAGTGGAGGACAGCCATTTCACACAACCGACAGAACCGCTGTGCAGGAAACTAAGTCAACAGTTTATTCTTCTTGTGTAATGATGAATCAATAAACAACTTTCTTGTGTATAAAGACAACAGTTAAGGTGGATTCCAGAGGAATACCGCGTACCAGTTCGGGGGCATTCATGTTGCTAACAGGTGATACCAATCTCATCAAGATACTGTTAGTAAAATTTAGGAATTAAGGGTAATTAGCTTGAGAAATGTCAGGGACGCGCGCTCAATGCAAATTGGAGAAATTTTAGGAACCCATGAAGATGGATAATATGGAGCAAGATTATGAATGTAAATGTATTAGAAGCTATGTGAAATAGTGATATACCGAACGGGTGAAATATATTTTGGAACAACATATCAAATAAAACACAATGATGACGAGTTGGATTAATATTAGATGCAGAAAGAGGATGAGCATGAACAGATAAAAGATTTGGGCAAATCAGATCGTTCCTTTAGTTCAACTGATGCCCTACCAATGGTATTCACTTGAACAAAATATATGGGCCCAACAGCAGATAGCTTGAAGAAGAATTTGACACCATGTTTACAATGAACTTGCTCGCAATGGCAATGACTTGCTTGGGTAAAATCTCACGCAGGATAAATGCTGTTATACTTGGAGAGCTTTCAATACAAAAGTTGCGAAATGGAAAAAGTTGATTATGTGATCTGGTGGTTTATGATCTGGCAAAAAAGGAAAGAAATGACAGAGAAGAGAGAGATGACCAAAAAACTGATAGAGTGGGCAAAAATGCATGATATGATATTAAGAAACGCCTGATTTAAACAAGCATCCTAGATGCCTCTTGGATGTGAAAAATCAAGGAACATGCTCATAATCAGATTGACTATTACTAATAAAAAGGAGATTTAGAAACAGTTTGAAATCTGTGAAAAAATAGGCACGGAGCTGGATGCAACCCAGTGAGCCATGTACCAGGAATATAAAATTAGAATAAACATTTAAGGTAAAGTTGAGAATAGTGTTGAGAGTTCAAACCTAGTGATCAAGTCGCTAAACTTTAGCCTTAATTTAATCAGGACAAATAATATAAGTGAAATTATACTACATTAACGCAAATACAGAATAGGTGCAGTTAGTAGAAAAAATACAGAGGGTTATAGATGAAACTGTAGGAAATGCTCTAGAGAATTAAGTGGTAATAATGAAGAAACATCAAAAGAACTGTATTACCAAGTTATAGAAATATGGACTGTAAAGAAGAAGTGGATGGCAGACAAAAAACTTTTTTTTTTTTTTTTTCGAACCGCCCACTATTACTCGAGGCGAAATCTTGGTTATGTAATATGTCTAACATGGACACTGATTGTTACGTGATAGTATCCCTTTTTTTCTTGCCACAGAGGACAGGTTGTACCTTGCCATGAGGCAGGATACTCGCCAATTTCGGAGGTTGGTACCGGTAACCCATTAGAGTGGGTCGGCTCAGGAGCCGCCAGTCTCCTAGTCGAACAACACTCTTCAAATGTACTCGCCCGGGCCTCAATGTAATCTGTGTCCAAATCGCCGGTCTGACGAAACTAAAATCCTCAAATTTCTCGTGCCCGCCGGGGTTTAGAGCCTGGGGTCAACCTGGTCGCCAGCGCAGAGTGAAAACCACTACTGCTAGCGTGGCTCCTAAAATTTTTAAACTGATACTACAGACATAAGGAAATAGTAAACAAATGTAGAAAACAGCAAAAAAGCATGGCTTAACCAGAAGTGAGAGAGCTTGAAGTAAGCCACAGGAAAGGACACAAAAATCATATACAAAGCAAATATAGAGGTAACAGGCAGAAGGACCCAACAGTCACTGGCTGTTGAATATCAAAGAAACAGCACTGTTAAGAGTCATGCTCGAACATCTTGAGATAGAAGTGATGTGACAGGAATACATTAGGAGAGCTGAATCATGATGAAAGACACCAAAATTTGAATGATCAAGTGACCAGTTGTAGCACCAAAGACCTCCATACTTGTGACAGAGGTAGAAGGAAGCCATGTGCCACATGAGAAAAAGGCAAGCACTGGAGGATACCGGTTGTGGACTATCAAGAGCCTCGTCCACATAACGGGTGTTTGATAAACACTGAAACATTACAATAATAAATGGAAATCTATTACTAAAGGAATAACAAGCAAACCAATAGCTAAATGTAATACTCAATAAATAACAAACCATAAAAAAATAGAAGAAAACAACACATTCAAAGATGATTCTCAATAAGTAACACAAAGTATAACTTTAGAAACAAACAAATTTCAAATATAAATTGACCCCATCCAAGTCGCAATCAATTATAATGACAATAGAAAAACTGATAATAGCACAAAAAATTGAAAAATAAATGATATTAAAACTACTTTTAATTATAACCAGGCGCGTTGGCAATGTAGACTGAACGGAGTAAGTTAAAGGTTAAAGCCAGATAGTGTACAGTTTGCATTCATAACCCTCCATCCAAAGTGAGCATAGGCCTTCAACAGAGAGAAACAAATGCCAAGTCCTCCCTGTACGGCCATATATCAAGTTTCTTTTCCCGTTCTCCTTATCCATTTTAATCTCTTTTCCAGCTCTCTGTTCCATGTGCTTCTAGGTCTACCTCTGCCTAGCTTTCATGCCCTGAGGGTTACCAGAACAAGGACTGCCTTGTAAATGCGATTCAACACGGTTTCCTCAGTGAGTGTCAGTAATCCATGCACATCGTCTTTTCTCATCTCTATGGTGCACTTAAGCTACTTGTCTAGCTCTTGTCATCAGCCACATTGGGGAACTCGATGTGTCTTATACCACTTTTAATGCCTCGTTTCTACGCAAATGGCAAGACAGCATTTATGAAAGTCTGCTGCTCTTTGGTTCGCGGAGGTGTTGTCGTTTGTTGTTCTCCATGTCTCAGAGCCATACAATAGGACTGACTTGAGCATTTGATTTGCAGTTCTAATTTTGTGTTTGCTCCAATTTCTCTTGATTCTTATATTAACCAATGCTATGAAAGTTCCTCTTGTTTTTTGTTTTCTTATTTTGATATCATGTCTGTCTCAACTTTTGTTTTATTGCTGCCAAGATAGTGTGCCGATTTTTCTATCGTTTGTATGGTTGTGTAGCTTCTTCAAGTTCAACCAGCTGTTTTCATTACCGCATTTTTCTCATTATCTTTGTCTTTTCCCTGCTATGGCTATTTTTAGACACCACTCTCTGCTCTTTTGTGACCGTGCTCATCGTGAGTATGTTCTAGTGTTGTCCATGCATGACTGATTACGTTATGGAGATAAGAGCCCAAGTCATCAGCAAAATCCTGATCATCCAACTTGCTTAGTCAGAGTCCACTG